>CM061139.1:83013395-83235833 GCA_030789695.1 Scilla litardierei
AACGGAAAACATTTGAAAGATCAAGGATAATTGCAATGAGGTGGTCATGTGAATTAAGGACAAGGGAAGTGGTTGCGGAAACGTAATTTTCCAAAAATCTGTCGTCGGGAAAATGTTTGAACATAACTTTGATTTGTTAAAAGCTGAAATCATCTGTGACTTGAAAAGTATATTAAGGGAGTGCGACGAGTCATTTGAATAGCATAAATAAGAAAGGAAAGTTCATAAATCGAATTTGGAAAATAGAATTACGGCTCAGAATTAAATCGATTTATGAAAAAGGGACAAGATATTCAAATAGGTATGAAAGGTATAGGACGTAAAACATTATAAAACAGTAATCAAAATCTCGTCAAAACTTTTGAATTTCAAAAATTAATTTAAGTCAACGAAGAGTACGAGATATAAGTATACATATAACAATTGAAACTCCATTTAGCTTGGAAAAAGATTTTAAAGTATGTATGTCATGCGATTAAAAGAGATCTCATAGTTAGAAAATGGTACATCAAATTTTTCCAAAATAGTATTGGAGTCTTTAAACCGAAATGCGAAAATATAGACAAGAAAATGGTTACGAGTTAGCAATTATAATTACAACCATTAGACTCCGAAATCTACAAGGAATTTGACTCAATCGAAAAGTGAGAAATTTTAAGTACATACGTAGCGGGTTTAAAACAAAATTTAAACTTAGCAAAAACTTTAATAAGGGAAATAGAAAAACAACTTTTTAAAAGAAATTAAGCCTTGCAAACGGGGACATTCGAAGGATCAATGATTATCGAAACATGGCGGTCATGGGAATCGAGGCAAGGGGTTTGGTCGGATGATCAAAGCATAAATACGCCTAGGTTATGACTTAGGAAAATCTATGAAAACTCTTACGGTCAACCAACTAAAGATTATGGAACTAAGCGCTAAGACTTCCATAAGGGCTAGACAGCGATGAAATGAGTTCAGCTTGGTCCGAAACCGATGAACCCAAGCGAGAGACCAAAGAATTATAGAAGTCTATCCTAGTCAAAGCTAGACAGGAACCACTAAGGTAACTCTTAAGGCTATCAAATCAATCACTAACATGGAGTCTACTAACAATCAAGGATCCCTAACTAGCAAGCACAAACTTCTAACTAAGTCTCACTATGGTTCTGATCTAATGGATTTCCTACCAAGCCGGGACAGATGCTCTAACACGCCTACCAGCCACCTAAGACATAGGAACGCTAAAAACTTAGACTCCGGGCTTATAACTTGGATGTTCTAATTTATTTAATGGACATTCTATAATTATTATTGTTGTTCCGATAGTTCGCATTTGCAAATGGACCTGCATGGGCCACCACTAAAACCTGTCACGCCCCGCTTCCCAAAAATGTGGAGGCGAGACGTGAGAAGGTCCGCACAAACTTGAAGCTGTGAAGCTCCAAGTCTGATAAGCGTATAGAAACACTTATTATGGCAAGTCCTTGCAAAACGAAACGAAACAACAATGATAATAAAGAAATGAGACGACATTTTATTGAATCTCGAAATGTCCATAAACAAATTACAATATCGCAGAAAAGCCACCAGACTAAAGGAAAAAGAGTCTAAGGCCCAAACATGGCCAACAAAGAATAACATACATACAAGGGTGCCACGCACCGACGACTAACAGCAAACCTAAACAAAGAAGTGAACACGAGCGGTCTTCAAGACAGGCCCCTGGTGTCCACTCACCAGCACAGCAAACATCAGCATCAGCAACACCATATTCCCTGCAACAAAACTCTGGCTCTGGGTCTAACATGTGTCACCCAAAAGAGAGAGGGGTACATGTCAGCAAGTCTGGAAAGACTTGCGCAAGGAAACTGAAAGAAAGGTAATCTAGCAACCTAGCAGTTATAGTATGATGCATGACATGGCAAGTATAGTATGGAAGTGACAAGTAAAGGGAAGTACAAGGAGCAAGTATGTCATGGAGAACAAGTTTTACAAGTAAAGCACGGACAAGTACAAGTGGTAAGTGTGACAAGTATTGTCAAGTAACAACAAGTACAAGGGATCACCCACACATGGATGCCCTATTGCCCGCAGGCTGTATTCAAGTGTCAAGTACAAGGGATCACTCAACGAGTGCCCTATTGCCCTCAGGCTGTGTTCAAGTATCAAGTACAAGGGATCACTCAACGAGTGCCCTATGCCCTCAGGCTGTGTTCAGCTCGTCTTCTGGAACACGAGCCAGAAAGTGGGTTTAACAAGTATGGCGTAGGGGTGCACCTAGCCGGAACAAGAAACACTAGTATGTAGCAAAACTACGCAATCACGATGAGTATTCAAGCATGCAATGACATGAGCAGTTAATTCGCGTACCGTTTATTTAAATGAAACATGACAGGCAAAATGCAATAGCAGTTAAGGATGCATGGATGACATGAACATTTGATACGCATACCGTTTAATTGGAAAGTAAACGTGACATACAAGCATGATGAGGGTGACGGACCAAGCTTCGTTGTCAAGCTAGGTCAAATGCGTCTAAACGGCTATCCTTTCACCGTCTAGTCTCTTTTACGCTAAAGCAAGGTAAATGGCCTAAGACATGGCCTAAATCAAGGGATGCAAGTTTCACTTGCCTATCACCGGGGAGAACGGTTACGAAAGTTCGTCTCCTCGGATGCTAGCCTACGGGGAATCGCTGTTATGGGGAACAATCATCAAAACACAAGTATTTTATTAGGGTTTCATAAAAATTACAATAGGATATGAAAACAATGGTAGATCGATTTCTTACCGAGAGGAGGCGGAAGAAACACTCCGGGGAACCCTAGGACCAGATCTGGAAAAGATTGGAGAAGTTTGGGGAAACTAGGGTTTATGGGGATTTGGGGATTTTGATGGGTTTGATGAGATTTTGGGGAAGATGAGAGGTAGATAGAGTGAATGGATGGATTGGATGATGGATTTAGGGCTTGGAATGGAGAAATGGAGCTTGGAGGAAGATGGGGGCTGAAGGGGGAAGTTTTTAGGGTTTTGGGTCGTGTTGGAGAAGAAGAAGTCGAATGGGTTGGGTTTAAATAGGCTAGGCTGGCGGCTGCCCAGAAATTAGGGTTTTAACACTGGTTAGTCGGTCAAAGAGCAACCACTGACCGACTAGTTTGGCAACTAGTCGGTCGGTCGACCAACGCAGACCGACTAAGTGCAAACAGTAACTCCTGAACGAAAATAGGATTTAGAGTTAGTCGGTCCATGAACAAGTACTGACCGACTAGTTTTGAATCTAGTCGGTCGATGAACGTTCTTAGACCGACTAAGAGTAAACAGTAACTCCTGAATTATTGATTGAATGAACTAGTCGGTTCCAGTTGATTTCCTGACCGACTAAATTGGAATCTAGTCGGTCGGTTGATCTTCTTGAACCAACTAACGTGCACGAAAAGTGCCGATTCGAAGCGCGAAGCTTCGGGAAGATTTCTATGGCTTCTAGGATCGATTTATACTCTAAGATATGATCGATATGAAGCTCGTCACGAGTGACTTACTCTGAGTTCAATGATTCTAAGGAAGAAGCTGGAAGATCGCATGAAAAGAAATGAAAACGAAAGCTAGGAAATCTCAACGAGATGAATGAAAGCGAGAACTATGGAAATGGAAACCACACAAGGAGAGAACCCACCATCGCAAGCAAAACACACTGATAATCCAATCATACAAAAACCAGTCGTTACACATCTCCCCGGGGAAGACGTCGCCAAAATCACGCACCATAGCTGGCCACTCCAGCTCCATTTGCATAGCCACAGCCTCCACCGGCCTGGCCCGAAATCTGAAAGGACCAAGCGAACGGCTACCATGACTGAACTCGAACACTGGATGTCCGGGAATCTCGAACACCACCTTCTTCCTCCTGCAGTTGATCGTAGCATAGAAGCTCGCAAGCCAATCCATCCCAAAGACTGCATCGTAGTTGGTGATGTTGTGGACAATAAAATCAGCATAAAGCTCATGTCCACAAACCACCACAGAGCAAGGACTGCACCCATGATGCACCGTGACTACTCCATTCCCTGTGACGATATTCCAACTCTGGGAGAGAGGGGACGTCGACAAGGAATGCTTCTCCACGAAGCTCTGGGCCAAAATGCACATTGACGCACCTGAGTCAAAGAGGACTCGGGCAGGGAACGTGCAAACCAAAACCACACCTAACAAACAGTCTAATCGATCAAATCTTATTCTAGCAACACCATACACAAGCATTCACATAATTTAACAATTAATTAATTAAGGAAGGAACAATCTAGATCGAAAGTTACCTGCAATGACCTCATCCATGGCCAAAACCTCCTCCTCAGTCATCAGAAATGCCTGCCTCCTCGGCGGAGCGGTCTGCCAAAAAGCCTGCCCCTGCGGAACGAGGGGCACCCCACGACCAGCGGGCACCGGGGCTCTCTGCTGCAACGGCGGGGCAGCAATAGGTGTCCTCCAAGGTTGCCTCAACCTCGGGCACTCCCGGATAGCATGGGCAGGATCTCCACAGATAATACATTGCCCCAAGAACTTCCTACATGATTCCTTGACATGGCCCTCCTTGCCACAAAAATGGCAAGTCCTCCGAACAGGCCCTCCTGGCCTCTTAAACTAAACAGGTGGGTTCGGCCTGAATCCAGGCCTAACCACAGCTCTCGCCTGCTCCACAGGCCTCCTCACAGCACCAACAACAGACCCCTTCTTCTGGTTCACGAGCAGCTCCTACCTCTTGGCAGCGACCAAAACCTTTTGATAAGATTCCCGGTCAGAAGAGGTCACAAAGCTCTGGAGCTCCGAAGCAAGTCCCTGCAGGAACCTCTGAGCTCTCTCCTCAGCGTCCTGCACCATCTTCGGCGCAAACCGACTCAACCTCATGAACTCCTGGTGGTACATGTCCACCGACGAGTTCCCCTGCTTCAGATCGATAAAACGCTGCAGCATCTCTTCCCTGGCAGCCTTCGGGAAGAACTCACCATCAAATCTGGCCTTGAAGGTAGCCCAGACGATCGGCTCTACCAACATCTTTTCTTCAGCATCCCACCAATTCCTGGCGTTATCCTTCAGCTGGCGCTTCGCCAAGTCAACCCAACTAACTTCGTTGACCTTGGACATCATCAGATTGTCCTCGATATTCCTCATCCATTCATCAGCAGCTAGTGGACCTTCGGTTCCATCAAAATACGCAGGACCCAGCTCTCGGAACTGCTTCGCCCCGGGCTCAGGGCGAGGGGCTTCCACCACCCGAGCAGCTCGAGTCACCGGAGCATTCTGCACCTGCAGAAGCACACCCTGCTGAACTTGCATCATCTGCAACATCATCCGCATCATCTCTCCATTAGTGGGCTCCCGCTCAGGCTCCTTGTCATGAGGGGGCGCACCACTACCACCACCACGGGTGATTCGCCTTACTGCCATCTAATGACGCAGAAAACGAAACAATTAGACTCACAGCTTAGGGCTCAGATGTCGAACTTATTTGTTGGACAATCTTGCATTATTATTGTTATCCCAATAATCGCAATTACAGAGGAGACCTGCATGGGCCACCACTAAAACCTGTCACAACCCGCTTCCCTAAAATGGAGGCGAGACGTGAAAAGGTCCGCACGGGAGTGGAGCGATGAAGCCCCAAACCCGATAAGCGTCAATTTAGTATAAGCAGGTCCCTGTAATTGCAATCGAAACAACAACAACAATAATAATAGTATGAGACGGATATGAAATACCAATCTCAAAGTTTGTCCACAAAATATCCAACATCACAGAAAAGCCACCAGGCTAAAAGAAAGAGTCTAAGGGCCCAGAACAAGGCCAAACAAAAGCAACGACATAAACAAGTATAGGTGCCACGCACCGATAACAAAACAACTGTCTAACAAAAATAAAACACAACGGAGACACTAGGACTGGTCCCCAGTGTCCACGTACTCCCCGTCCAACACGGGCTCAAGCTCGGCGTCCGCAAACACCTCACCCTCAGCTGGCAACTCAGGCTCAAGGTCTAACATGCGTCACCCAAAAGAGAGAGGGGCACATGTCAGCAAGTCTAAAAAGACTTGGGCAAGGAAACTGAAAGTGACTAACAACCTAGCATTTAATTGTTAAACAATGGCATGACAGTTAAATATGATGCAACAGTTTGAAAGAGTGACAAGCATGCACGGTGTAGCAAAATCTACCAATTCACTAATCACTAATCACTTATCACTTATCACTTAGCACTTAACACTTAACACTTAGTGCATAGAGAGTCCACTTACTGGCCAGCTCGTTTATCTCTATCACTATCAACACTGAAACACTAGAGATTTCACCTGCTGGCCGGAGTGGCTGATCAAGCCACTCGGTCTCAGTCCGCTTATCTCTTACCCCACCCACAAGTGACGAGCGTTGGGGTTTCCAACTCATTATGCTCGCTTCTGGTCACGAGCCAGGAAAATAAGTGTGTGTTGACATTCGAGCGTTGGGGTTTCCAACTACAGGGCTCGCTTCTGGAACACGAGCCAGGAAACATGGGATTGTAGCGTGTGCTACGCAATCACGATAAATAATCACTATGCAATGCCATGAGCAGATAATTGCGTATCGATAATGGAATTTAAACGTGACATATGAGCATGAGGAGGGTGACGGACCAAGCTTCGTTGTCAAGCTAGGTCAATGGCGTCTAAACGGCTATCCTTTCACCGTTTAGTCTCTTTTACGCTAAAGCAAGGGAAATGGCCTAAGACATGGCCTAAACCAAGAGATGCAAGTTTCACTTGCCTATCACCGGGGATGACGGTTACGAAAGTTCGTTACCGCGGATGCTAGCCTACGGGGAATCGCTGTTATGGGGAACAATCATCAAAACACAAGTATTTTATTAGGGTTTCATAAAAAATTACAATAGGATAAGAAAACAACAGTAGATCGATTTCTTACCGAGAGGAGGCGGAAGAAACACTCCGGGGAACCCTAGGACCAGATCTGGAAAGGATTGGGGAAGGTTGGAGAAACTAGGGTTTTGGGGGATTTTGGGGATTTGATGGATTTTGGTGAGATTTTGGGGATGGTGAGAGGTAGATAGGGTGAATGGATGGATTGGATGATGGATTTAGGGCTTGGAATGGAGAAATGAAGCTTGGAGGAAGATGGGGGCTCAAGGGGGAAGTTTTTAGGGCTTTGGGTCGTGTTGGAGAAGAAGAAGTCGTTTGGGTTGGGTTTAAATAGGTTGGGCTGGCGGCTGCCCAGAAATTAGGGTTTTAACACTAGTTAGTCGGTCAAAGAGCAACCACTGACCGACTAGTTTGGCAACTAGTCGGTCGGTCGACCAACGCAGACCGACTAAGTGCAAACAGTAACTCCTGAACGAAAATAGGATTCTAGAGTTAGTCGGTCCATGAACAAGTACTGACCGACTAGTTTGGCATCTAGTCGGTCGATGAACGTTCTTAGACCGACTAAGAGTAAACAGTAACTGATACAAAATAATATGATGAGTTAGTCGGTTCAAGAAGCATTGCTGACCGACTAGTTTGCAACCTAGTCGGTCAACCAACGTTCTTAGACCGACTAACGATAAACAGTAACTCCTGAGAAATTTAGAAAGCAAACTAGTCGGTCCAAGAAGGATTGCTGACCGACTGGATCGTCATCTAGTCGGTCGGTGGCCCTTCTTACACCGGCTAATGAGCACAGAAAAGTACCGATACGGAGCGCGGGGCCCTGGGATCGATTCCTAAGACTCCTAGGCTTGATCTAACAGTTAGATACGACCGTTATGAAGTCCGTCACGAGTGACTTACTTCGAAATCGACAATCCTAAGGAAGAAGCGAGAAAATACGACAAATCGATCGAAAATGAAATCTACGGAGACGAAAACCACACAAGAGGAGAAAATCCACCAAAACATATAGTATATTATATTAAATCCAGATACACGAAAAGCAGTCGTTACAGTGTAGCAGCGAGCAGGTATCGAACTCAGGGAGGAACAAATGACAGTACCTTATTCAAATCACCTAGCTATCAAAAGAGTGAGAATAGTTTGGATATCGCAATCACAATCGTTCAAATATCTAGAAAGTATCATTATAATAAAGCGTCTAGGGATAAGAAATCTCCACCACTGACCTTCTTTCATCCTTGTGAATCATAAGTTTCATTGTTGCTAAGCTTGAATATAGGTAAACTAGTCACAACTTAATGTAGAACCAAGCTCACGCTCTCGCGCTATTACCGGTCTATAGCAAACCTAGGATAGGGCCCACTCTCTTGCAAACCCTAGCCTAAGCCGCTTGCGTGAAGAACGACATCATTGTTCAATCGTATCTCGAGCACACTCTCATGAAAACTCGAGCTACGACCTAGGTTATGATAGTTCACATCCGTCCAATCTCTTGCAAACGGATATTAGTATAGAATCACAATTAAAAATCCTAGCTTTGGCCCAATCTCTTGCAAACCAAATCATGAGAAATCCAATTGTCAATCTAAATCGAATATCTAGGCCTTCCTATCAATTGGGATCCAATCTCTTGCAAATCCCAATCGATATGAATTCCTAGCTACCCGTAATCTATCGATCAAAACCTAACCTTAATCAATTCTAGCAATAAATCTACGAATTCATCACAATTTAGAGATATTGTCCACAGGGTTCATCCCCATGCTCTAAGACGACAGCACTACTCACTAATCATCATGCAAATCTCAGAAAAATCAATAATAACCACGGCTCAATTTATTGCAAAAGAGAAATAATGCATAAAATTGAGTTTTTAACAGAAATAGACAAACAAATGTAGATGCCGAAGATCTCCAGCTGAGATTTCACAAAGAGTAGCCGTCAAAAATCCTAAAAGAAAGTCTAAAAATTAATGTTCAAAAATATCCCTAAACTAGGTCAAAAACTGGGTTTAAATACCCTCTAAAATCGTCCAAAAAATCGTGACCAAACTGCCCCTGCGTAGCCCAGAAATCGCAACCCTAACCGCATGCGTAGAGGGTCACTCGGCAGAGTGACCCTTGACACTTGGCCGAGTGACAAACCCTGTATAAAAACAGTAACTTCGGGGATTTCAGGGTCTGTCATCGAGAGGTGGCTCGGCCGAGTGGCTTTCTTCATTCGGTCGAGTGAGCATTCATACTCGGCCGACTAGGCCTCCTCAGGATCTCTGAAAATTACAGTAACTTGGCCTTTCTCTGGACAAAATTCCCTATACCACTCGGGCGAGTGAACTTTCTCGCTCGGCCGAGTGGGCTTCTTTCGTTCGGCCGAGTATACACTGAAAATCATCGTTTATGTATCCATTCTGTTCGGCCGAGTAGGGCTTTTTGCTCGGCCGAGTGAGTGGTCCACTCGGCCGAGTGTGGTGCTGCTGAGCTTATTCTTCTTCTTTTCTCCTCCTCGTCGCTCCTATTGATTCCCTTCTTCTTCCGCTCATCCTCTATCGCTGATAATTCTTCGAATGAGCCATGGGCGATACTCCTAGGCGTGTGCAAATCCCTTGATCTCAAATTCGCTCCGAATCGCTCCATATTTCCTGAAATACGACAAAAATAAGGAATAGTGAAAAGCATCGCAATATTGTCAAATAATCGTGAAAAACACAATATGAGCGATCAAAACGACATGCAAACATGCAGAAAAAAGGTATAAAATATGGAGTGATCAAAATCCCCCAAGCCTACCTCTTACTCGTCCTCGAGGAAGATAAGTAAAAGGCAAACCCGACGGGAAAAAATAATAAAAACGAAAAAAGGAAGAAATAGAAAGTAAGTAAGGAAAGAAAGCAAAGAGAGAGGTGCTAGATCATTTTCTTAGGACGTGGGTATCGCCTACTCATATATCATACGGCGAATATAATAAACACATGCCAAAGATTTTTATCTCGATATCATAATCATATGGATGCATTCAAATAGAAAACCTAAGAATATCAAAACAATATGAAATATGGAATCGTTCTAGAATTAACATCGTCTGAAGCATCTAAAGCAGTATACAAAATCATCGACCACATACATTTCAATTGAATGCTTTCTATTTGGAGTATAAGAGATATCACACAATATGGTCAATAAGAATAAAAAGGTATGGTTTTCATGAAATGCATGCTAAGTTTCAATTCCTGGATTTCGTATAACTTTTAGTAATCTCACCGAGTATAGAAAATTACCTAACTTAGGTTATCATGCACAGTCAAGTAGTCACTCTCTCACACATCTTTGGATCCTCTCCCCTAAGCTTATCTATAAGCGTGGTGGCGTAAGATAAATCAATAAGTACATTCTCCATTTTTTGTAGCTCCATGAAAAATAAAAATAAAAACAAAATAGGGAAGAAAGAGAGAAAGAGCAAGAGATGGGATCATGCATAAGCTTCTTTCTCTTTTCTTTTTTTTCTTTCTTTTTTTCTCTTAGCATATTGGTGGGACCGAAAAGGTGCTCTCTCTCAAGTGCAAGAGTCCGTACAAGTAGTAAAACCTGGGAGTCCAGATGTCGAATCCACGGGAAGAAATCTGTTGCAACCACAATTCAAATCAAATAGAAATCTATCGGAGAGAAACTAAACACTTTTAATGGTGGTGATGGTGGTGTGAATGGGGATACGTGAATGATACGAACAAGGAAAATACGTGTATGAAAATACTTATAAAGAGTTTGCACATGGTATGGGTTCGCTAGGGTCAACGATTCGTATTAATTTGGTTGATAGGTATAACGCAATGAATTCTCCTTTTGGGAGCAATTCACCGGAAAATACCCAATATAACTCAATGAATTCTCCTTTTGGGAGCAACTCATCGGAAGATGCCCTTTTGGGGGTTCAAGCAAAATATTCAAAAAGATCGTCGCTAAAGCTATAATACGATATGAAACTCTCTTTTGGAGAGATCAAAACTACGGTATGAAACTCCCTTTTGGGGAGATCAAAACTCACCCTTTTGGGGCGATCATCAACTGAATTAATTCTTTTGGAATCTAAAAAAGTCGATTTACGAACAACGATTACAATTTTAGCGACGTTAAACGATTTAGCACAAGGAATTTCAACCAAATAAACATGAATAATATCCCCTAACTACTCCATACCATGCACAAATAAGTTCTAGCTACTCATCATGCAATAATAAACAAGTTTCATAGCAAAATACGTTAAGATTATATCAAAATACGGAAGAAAAAGCATCAAATAAGGAGTTTAAGTTAAGAATTCATCACCAAATATCCTTGAAAATACATCAAAACTCTCTGGAAATAAGAAAATAGCCTCTGGAATTTTACAGAATTTTTCAGGGGGAGAATACGGCTTCAAGAGCCTCCAATACGCCCAAAATACGCCCCAATCTGCTTGAATACGCCCAAAAAACCCTAAATACGCTTAAATATAAATCATTGCGGGTTTACTGTGCTTCGCGGGTCGAAACCCGCATCCAAATCATACCCGATTTGATCTGAGCCGCAGATCCAGATCGGCGCAAACCACGCCCGTCCGATCAAGCGGGATTTGATACAGGGGCGACACGTGTCCTCAAAGTTGGCGGATGCTCGCCCGAACCCGCTTCATCCTCGCATCCGAATCCAATTCTCCGAGATCAGCTCGGATTGAACCCACACCGTCGGATCGCTCATCGAACGGTTGAGATTGATCCCCTGTCGATCGCTTCTCGAAAATGCGGGGCGATTTCCATCCGTCCGATCGAAATCGGACGCTTCGCAGACGGCCACGTCGCCCACCCCGCGATTCGAATTCGATTCGAATTCGCATTCGTTCTGCACCGTTCGATCGGTCGGTTAATCGCCGGATTCATGCCACGTGTAGACGATTGATCTGATCCGCAGCGATTTTGATTTCGAAAGCGTGTGTTGTGTCGTCCGTTGGATTGTGAATCGACGCCCCAAAATAAGCCACGTCGCCAAGAAATTCCGCTTGCGCCTCGACCGTTGGATGCAGATCGCTCGGTTTGCATTTATTCCGCATCTCGCATCTGATTGATTAAATATGGCCGTTGGATCTCAATCCAACGGCCTTGATTAATCCCCGTCGATAATTCTCCGATGCCGTTGGATGCGGCGGGAATGCAGCAGATCGTGACACGTGGCAGCACCCGATTGGCCATCGACCGTATTTCCGCATTTAACTGCGTATTTCTCCATTTAAATTGTATTCTGCATTCAAAAATACACAGAAATTAGCACAGATCTCAGAAAAATACAAATAAATAGTCGTTGGAATCGTGAGATCCAGACGATGCTAAGAAAAATATAAAATGTGCAGAATTGCATCGTTAATTGCTGTTTTGTGCTCAATTAGTGTGTTTTCTCTAATAAATAAATGTGTAGGAAATACGTATGAATTAGAGATAAATTTAGCATCACATGAGCACAAAATAGGGCTAAATGGGGGGTTAAATATGAAATATTGAACCCGAATCACACCCCCCAACTAGCGATTTGCTAGTCTCTAGCAAAAATAGCGATAAATACGAATGATCAATAAAAATAATAAATTCCTTCAAATTGCTCATGGCGTGGCTCAATAATACGCATTCCAACATGGTCTTGGCCATCAATATACATATCCATGAACAAAATCAATCACATGAAATTTTCTCTAATTTAGTATGAATAAATAACATGCAAGCATCGTTTTGCGCAAGCGAAAGTATAACACGTCGTTATATACTAGTTTTCGTGTTTCCAAGGAATTGGCCTATCAAAATAATCACTCTACTTATGGGTATTGAAGTTTCTTAGTATATTCACCATTTCTTTTCTTTTATCCGTTCCGCGTAACGCGCATCAAGCAACATTCGCAGAAAAAAGTATAACTTGGATCGCTCCATCAAATGAGTGAGTTTCCGGTCAATGGCTCCCAAATCAGACGATCATAGGGCATTAGGCCAAGAAGGACCCCTCGGACTGTACTACTCGAGCCAACCAAGTTATGTATTAGTGACATACTCATTTATTCATTTTTTTCTTCATTCATTTTTTTTTCATTTTCTTTTCTTTCTTTCTTTTCTTTTTTTTCTTTGTAAGCAACTCAACACCCATTTTTTTCAAACATAAACATTAACGACCATGGACAAATTCCTCTTCAACTTGAAAACTGTTCTAATGAATCGTGTATACTTAAGCTTTTTCATCACATTAGCATGCATGAAAATATATTCAAACTATTTCGAGATATTAATCATGGAAATTGAAAACTTTCATGAATAGTATATTAACGGTAATTCCATGAAGGAAAAATAATCAACTCAAGCCATAAAAATTTTTAGAACTCAATTAATGTATAATCATCCGCATTTGAGGCATATGAAAGAGTTTTAAAAGATGAGATTTGGTGATTTATTCTTCTCAAAAAAAAATCCTAAGGTCTCATACACACCCCCCCCAACTAAAGATGGACATTGTCCTCAATGTCGGAAGAGGTACGAGTTTATTCAAGCAAGCAACCTAGAAAGCATATAAAAACTACACTACTGGAAAGAACACACCGTGATCAAATGGCGGATCCCGAATCTTTAATTGTGGAGGAAGTTGTTCAATTTGCTCCTTGCGCTCCTCAGCGATTATTCTTCCTCCAAAAACTAATTTGGACCCCAGCAACACAACTCCAAGCATCTCTATAAGCTGTTTGCCAATGTCCTGCGAGAGATGAGTTATGTCAGTCCCAAATTAATTTAAGATTATTCGCAATAAAAATATTCCAAATATAGTCATCAAAATAAGTGAACGAAATTAAAGCAAGTTGACGACTACTCCCTGAAAGATTTGCACTACTCTTTGTACGATGCTCAATCAATAGAGAGAGGGGTAAATGATTTTGGGATAAAACTGGAAGAGGGAATGGTTCTGGCTCCATGGCGATAATATCAAAACCTTTGTCCCTAGCTGTCTCCTCGTCTCGTTCATCCAAAATTGCTAGCTCATCCTCTCTTTTGCACACACTTTCTGCCATCTGGATATTTTTATTCGTGTCATCAACGTGACATGGCTCGCTCGATGTACCTGCAATAGAAGATAAATTCGTATTAGAATCTTGAAATTGAATTTTAGAATAATTATTTTCTTCTAAGCAAGCGGCAATTAAATTAAGATTTTCAATGGAATTTTGAATCTGCCGACTCCGAGCAAGGGAATTCTCCTGGAATTGATGGGATGTGGCCTCCTGTGTCTGAATAGTCTGGTAAGCTTCCTCTTTCAAGGATTGCAAAGGTACGTCTACGCTTTGCTCTTCTTGATCGAGGCACGAAGGCTCTGTTGAATCGCTCTCTGAAGTCTCTTCCACGGTTTCTTCGTTTTCTTGCAGAGACTCCATGTATTCCAACGCCACTGTCGGCGTCATGTCTCCTAATAATTCCGGCAGCTGTGGTTGTAGTCCATCTAGGAAGGACGCCATAAGCTCTTCATTTGTGAACCCATGCTGCGGATAGCTCGATATAATGTCTGTGAACCTCCTCCAGGCCTGAAAGAAAGTTTCACGGTCAGTTTGATTAAAATTGACAATTTTGAGCTTTTCCATTCTATGTTTGTGTGCATTAGCATACCGTGCATCATACAGATTGTTTGTGCAATAAAAGTTCATATATTCCATTTTTAAAAATTAAAATAAAATAATAAAAAAAGTTTATGTACAGTAAAGTGGTAAGATCTCACCGAAGGTCCTCTAAATGAAATAAACCGTAGTCACAAACCATTCCTCCCCGGCAACGGCGCCAAAAACTTGGTGGGACCGAAAAGGTGCTCTCTCTCAAGTGCAAGAGTCCGTACAAGTAGTAAAACCTGGGAGTCCAGATGTCGAATCCACGGGAAGAAATCTGTTGCAACCACAATTCAAATCAAATAGAAATCTATCGGAGAGAAACTAAACACTTTTAATGGTGGTGATGGTGGTGTGAATGGGGATACGTGAATGATACGAACAAGGAAAATACGTGTATGAAAATACTTATAAAGAGTTTGCACATGGTATGGGTTCGCTAGGGTCAACGATTCGTATTAATTTGGTTGATAGGTATAACGCAATGAATTCTCCTTTTGGGAGCAATTCACCGGAAAATACCCAATATAACTCAATGAATTCTCCTTTTGGGAGCAACTCATCGGAAGATGCCCTTTTGGGGGTTCAAGCAAAATATTCAAAAAGATCGTCGCTAAAGCTATAATACGATATGAAACTCTCTTTTGGAGAGATCAAAACTACGGTATGAAACTCCCTTTTGGGGAGATCAAAACTCACCCTTTTGGGGCGATCATCAACTGAATTAATTCTTTTGGAATCTAAAAAAGTCGATTTACGAACAACGATTACAATTTTAGCGACGTTAAACGATTTAGCACAAGGAATTTCAACCAAATAAACACGAATAATATCCCCTAACTACTCCATACCATGCACAAATAAGTTCTAGCTACTCATCATGCAATAATAAACAAGTTTCATAGCAAAATACGTTAAGATTATATCAAAATACGGAAGAAAAAACATCAAATAAGGAGTTTAAGTTAAGAATTCATCACCAAATATCCTTGAAAATACATCAAAACTCTCTGGAAATAA
Organism: Scilla litardierei; assembly: GCA_030789695.1. Taxonomy (NCBI): domain Eukaryota; kingdom Viridiplantae; phylum Streptophyta; class Magnoliopsida; order Asparagales; family Asparagaceae; genus Scilla; species Scilla litardierei. The sequence continues at coordinate 83,028,965 of CM061139.1, forward strand.
GAAAATAGCCTCTGGAATTTTACAGAATTTTTCAGGGGGAGAATACGGCTTCAAGAGCCTCCAATACGCCCAAAATACGCCCCAATCTGCTTGAATACGCCCAAAAAACCCTAAATACGCTTAAATATAAATCATTGCGGGTTTACTGTGCTTCGCGGGTCGAAACCCGCATCCAAATCATACCCGATTTGATCTGAGCCGCAGATCCAGATCGGCGCAAACCACGCCCGTCCGATCAAGCGGGATTTGATACAGGGGCGACACGTGTCCTCAAAGTTGGCGGATGCTCGCCCGAACCCGCTTCATCCTCGCATCCGAATCCAATTCTCCGAGATCAGCTCGGATTGAACCCACACCGTCGGATCGCTCATCGAACGGTTGAGATTGATCCTCTGTCGATCGCTTCTCGAAAATGCGGGGCGATTTCCATCCGTCCGATCGAAATCGGACGCTTCGCAGACGGCCACGTCGCCCACCCGCGATTCGAATTCGATTCGAATTCGCATTCGTTCTGCACCGTTCGATCGGTCGGTTAATCGCCGGATTCATGCCACGTGTAGACGATTGATCTGATCCGCAGCGATTTTGATTTCGAAAGCGTGTGTTGTGTCGTCCGTTGGATTGTGAATCGACGCCCCAAAATAAGCCATGTCGCGAAGAAATTCCTCTTGCGCCTCGACCGTTGGATGCAGATCGCTCGGTTTGCATTTATTCCGCATCTCGCATCTGATTGATTAAATCTGGCCGTTGGATCTCAATCCAACGGCCTTGATTAATCCCCGTCGATAATTCTCCGATGCCGTTGGATGCGGCGGGAATGCAGCAGATCGTGACACGTGGCAGCACCCGATTGGCCATCGACCGTATTTCCGCATTTAACTGCGTATTTCTCCATTTAAATTGTATTCTGCATTCAAAAATACACAGAAATTAGCACAGATCTCAGAAAAATACAAATAAATAGTCGTTGGAATCGTGAGATCGAGACGATGCTAAGAAAAATATAAAATGTGCAGAATTGCATCGTTAATTGCTGTTTTGTGCTCAATTAGTGTGTTTTCTCTAATAAATAAATGTGTAGGAAATACGTATGAATTAGAGATAAATTTAGCATCATATGAGCACAAAATAGGGCTAAATGGGGGGTTAAATATGAAATATTGAACCCGAATCACACCCCCCAACTAGCGATTTGCTAGTCTCTAGCAAAAATAGCGATAAATACGAATGATCAATAAAAATAATAAATTCCTTCAAATTGCTCATGGCGTGGCTCAATAATACGCATTCCAACATGGTCTTGGCCATCAATATACATATCCATGAACAAAATCAATCACATGAAATTTTCTCTAATTTAGTATGAATAAATAACATGCAAGCATCGTTTTGCGCAAGCGAAAGTATAACACGTCGTTATATACTAGTTTTCGTGTTTCCAAGGAATTGGCCTATCAAAATAATCACTCTACTTATGGGTATTGAAGTTGCTTAGTATATTCACCATTTCTTTTCTTTTATCCGTTCCGCGTAACGCGCATCAAGCAACATTCGCAGAAAAAAGTATAACTTGGATCGCTCCATCAAATGAGTGAGTTTCCGATCAATGGCTCCCAAATCAGACGATCATAGGGCATTAGGCCAAGAAGGACCCCTCGGACTGTACTACTCGAGCCAACCAAGTTATGTATTAGTGACATACTCATTTATTCATTTTTTCTTCATTCATTTTTTTTTCATTTTCTTTTCTTTCTTTCTTTTCTTTTTTTTTCTTTGTAAGCAACTCAACACCCATTTTTTTCAAACATAAACATTAACGACCATGGACAAATTCCTCTTCAACTTGAAAACTGTTCTAATGAATCGTGTATACTTAAGCTTTTTCATCACATTAGCATGCATGAAATATATTCAAACTATTTCGAGATATTAATCATGGAAATTGAAAACTTTCATGAATAGTATATTAACGGTAATTCCATGAAGGAAAAATAATCAACTCAAGCCATAAAAATTTTTAGAACTCAATTAATGTATAATCATCCGCATTTGAGGCATATGAAAGAGTTTTAAAAGATGAGATTTGGTGATTTATTCTTCTCAAAAAAAAAATCCTAAGGTCTCATACACACCCCCCCCAACTAAAGATGGACATTGTCCTCAATGTCGGAAGAGGTACGAGTTTATTCAAGCAAGCAACCTAGAAAGCATATAAAAACTACACTACTGGAAAGAACACACCGTGATCAAATGGCGGATCCCGAATCTTTAATTGTGGAGGAAGTTGTTCAATTTGCTCCTTGCGCTCCTCAGCGATTATTCTTCCTCCAAAAACTAATTTGGACCCCAGCAACACAACTCCAAGCATCTCTATAAGCTGTTTGCCAATGTCCTGCGAGAGATGAGTTATGTCAGTCCAAATTAATTTAAGATTCTTCGCAATAAAAATATTCCAAATATAGTCATCAAAATAAGTGAACGAAATTAAAGCAAGTTGACGACTACTCCCTGAAAGATTTGCACTACTCTCTGTACGATGCTCAATCAATAGAGAGAGGGGTAAATGATTTTGGGACAAAACTGGAAGAGGGAATGGTTCTGGCTCCATGGCGATAATCTCAAAACCTTTGTCCCTAGCTGTCTCCTCGTCTCGTTCATCCAAAATTGCTAGCTCATCCTCTCTTTTGCACACACTTTCTGCCATCTGGATATTTTTATTCGTGTCATCAACGTGACATGGCTCGCTCGATGTACCTGCAATAGAAGATAAATTCGTATTAGAATCTTGAAATTGAATTTTAGAATAATTATTTTCTTCTAAGCAAGCGGCAATTAAATTAAGATTTTCAATGGAATTTTGAATCTGCCGACTCCGAGCAAGGGAATTCTCCTGGAATTGATGGGATGTGGCCTCCTGTGTCTGAATAGTCTGGTAAGCTTCCTCTTTCAAGGATTGCAAAGGTACGTCTACGCTTTGCTCTTCTTGATCGAGGCACGAAGGCTCCGTTGAATCGCTCTCTGAAGTCTATTCCACGGTTTCTTCGTTTTCTTGCAGAGACTCCATGTATTCCCACGCCACTGTCGGCGTCATGTCTCCCAATAATTCCTGCAGATGTGGTTGTAGTCCATCTAGGAAGGACGCCATAAGCTCTTCATTTGTGAACCCATGCTGCGGATAGCTCGATATAATGTCTGTGAACCTCCTCCAGGCCTGAAAGAAAGTTTCACGGTCAGTTTGATTAAAATTGACAATTTTGAGCTTTTCCATTCTATGTTTGTGTGCATTAGCATACCGTGCATCATACAGATTGTTTGTGCAATAAAATTTCATATATTCCATTTTTAAAAATTAAAATAAAATAATAAAAAAAGTTTATGTACAGTAAAGTGGAAAGATCTCACCGAAGGTCCTCTAAATGAAATAAACCGTAGTCACAAACCATTCCTCCCCGGCAACGGCGCCAAAAACTTGGTGGGACCGAAAAGGTGCTCTCTCTCAAGTGCAAGAGTCCGTACAAGTAGTAAAACCTGGGAGTCCAGATGTCGAATCCACGGGAAGAAATCTGTTGCAACCACAATTCAAATCAAATAGAAATCTATCGGAGAGAAACTAAACACTTTTAATGGTGGTGATGGTGGTGTGAATGGGGATACGTGAATGATACGAACAAGGAAAATACGTGTATGAAAATACTTATAAAGAGTTTGCACATGGTATGGGTTCGCTAGGGTCAACGATTCGTATTAATTTGGTTGATAGGTATAACGCAATGAATTCTCCTTTTGGGAGCAATTCACCGGAAAATACCCAATATAACTCAATGAATTCTCCTTTTGGGAGCAACTCATCGGAAGATGCCCTTTTGGGGGTTCAAGCAAAATATTCAAAAAGATCGTCGTTAAAGCTATAATACGATATGAAACTCTCTTTTGGAGAGATCAAAACTACAGTATGAAACTCCCTTTTGGGGAGATCAAAACTCACCCTTTTGGGGCGATCATCAACTGAATTAATTCTTTTGGAATCTAAAAAAGTCGATTTACGAACAACGATTACAATTTTAGCGACGTTAAACGATTTAGCACAAGGAATTTCAACCAAATAAACACGAATAATATCCCCTAACTACTCCATACCATGCACAAATAAGTTCTAGCTACTCATCATGCAATAATAAACAAGTTTCATAGCAAAATACGTTAAGATTATATCAAAATACGGAAGAAAAAGCATCAAATAAGGAGTTTAAGTTAAGAATTCATCATCAAATATCCTTGAAAATACATCAAAACTCTCTGGAAATAAGAAAATAGCCTCTGGAATTTTACAGAATTTTTCAGGGGGAGAATACGGCTTCTAGAGCCTCCAATACGCCCAAAATACGCCCCAATCTGCTTGAATACGCCCAAAAAACCCTAAATACGCTTAAATATAAATCATTGCGGGTTTACTGTGCTTCGCGGGTCGAAACCCGCATCCAAATCATACCCGATTTGATCTGAGCCGCAGATCCAGATCGGCGCAAACCACGCCCGTCCGATCAAGCGGGATTTGATACAGGGGCGACACGTGTCCTCAAAGTTGGCGGATGCTCGCCCGAACCCGCTTCATCCTCGCATCCGAATCCAATTCTTCGAGATCAGCTCGGATTAAACCCATACCGTCGGATCGCTCATCGAACGGTTGAGATTGATCCTCTGTCGATCGCTTCTCGAAAATGCGGGGCGATTTCCATCCGTCCGATCGAAATCAGACGCTTCGCAGACGGCCACGTCACCCACCCGCGATTTGAATTCGATTCGAATTCGCATTCGTTCTGCACCGTTCGATCGGTCGGTTAATCGCCGGATTCATGCCACGTGTAGACGATTGATCTGATCCGCAGCGATTTTGATTTCGAAAGCGTGCGTTGTGTCGTCCGTTGGATTGTGAATCGACGCCCCAAAATAAGCCACGTCGCCAAGAAATTCCGCTTGCGCCTCGACCGTTGGATGCAGATCGCTCGGTTTGCATTTATTCCGCATCTCGCATCTGATTGATTAAATCTGGCCGTTGGATCTCAATCCAACGGCCTTGATTAATCCCCGTCGATAATTCTCCGATGTCGTTGGATGCGGCGGGAATGCAGCAGATCGTGACACGTGGCAGCACCCGATTGGCCATCGACCGTATTTCCGTATTTAACTGCGTATTTCTCCATTTAAATTGTATTCTGCATTCAAAAATACACAGAAATTAGCACAGATCTCAGAAAAATACAAATAAATAGTCGTTGGAATCGTGAGATCGAGACGATGCTAAGAAAAATATAAAATGTGCAGAATTGCATCGTTAATTGCTGTTTTGTGCTCAATTAGTGTGTTTTCTCTAATAAATAAATGTGTAGGAAATACGTATGAATTAGAGATAAATTTAGCATCACATGAGCACAAAATAGGGCTAAATGGGGGGTTAAATATGAAATATTGAACCCGAATCACATATATACATCCGAGATCCCAAATCAAAAGACAGAAAGATATTCATACATTTTTTTTCTTTTTGATTTTGGGGGTAGTGGGGCATGGACTTTTATAGCGGGGGAAAATGCCAAAATAGGGTCTGCTAAAGGGAGATTCACTAATGATCATAAGTAGAGAAATAACGCTCAAGATATGCGGAGAAAGAAATATATGTAACACTCAGTTCACTCTATAGGACGTGCACAACAACTTTCAGCAGAGTAATGTAATCTACTCAGTTTAATCTCAGAATGTAAACTAATCCAGTTATATCAACCCAACATACATTCATTCAACCTGAAAGTGAAGCATACAGTTTTCATGCAATAAGAAGTGATATAAGAAAGGAAAGCATGATTTCAGATATAAGCAATCAATGCGTGAAGCTTGGTGTGTTTTTTACGAAGAGTATACATATAAATTTTCAGACTCAGCTAATAAAAGAATTTCATCCATATTCATACAAAAAAGAGTGGGTTACTATCTAAGATGCATAGCAAGACATAGCGGGTGATGCATGCAGAGATCAAAATAGTGCAGATATGAGTGTCCCCAAAAAGTACTCCCTCTCTCCCAAACAGATATATATATATATATATATATATATATATATATATATATATATATATATATATATATATATATATATATTTGCAAGATAAGTTAGTAGGTATATTAATGGAAATCAAAGATACATGGTGATTGATCACAGATTACAAGGCGCAATGACTAGGGGAGAGGACACAAGCGTCGTCACCCTAGATCATATTGCCTAGTAACAATGATCAGAACCACAGAATCAATATATTACATTACATACACATCAATCCAACACCTCTCAACTGAACCCAAACAGAGAGTAAGGAACCGAAATGACATGGACACAAAGTGTGTTACAGACAAACAAAGAAATAAGAAGCCGCAAGGGGCAGCATTTCCGCCCAGCACAATAGTTCCCGCCCAGCTCAAAGCTATGCCGCAAGCAATTTGCAGCAGGTTGCCGCCCAGCACAGGTATAGAGCCGCAGTCCATCCGCCTGTAGCCTTACTCACATGCCAGTGGCCAGCCGCAAATACAAAATAATCAGCCCGTGTCAAAAGGACGAATGTCCCAGTTCATTGCAGCTGTAGAAGCATCATCCTCCACCTCTTCAATATGACGAAAGGCCAAGCGGACGTCCGCCGAGATGTCATCAAAGAGAATGACCTTCGGCTTACTAACTTTTTCAAAAACTATCCTGTTGCACTCCCGCCAAAGGTGATATACCACAGCAACAAGCACTACCTGAGCAAGCAGACCAAGGAGCCCCTTCTTCGCATATTTTTCCAAGTAATAGGACCCAACAGTTGGCAGAAGGAGGGACGAAGGTCCTTTAGCTCCGAACTTGAGAAGGGCTCGACGCATTAGATAGTTGGAATAAGGACAATCAAAGAATAGATGAGAAATAGTTTCCGGAGTACCATCATAGCACAACTCACATGCATTAGAGTTTAGTTCACACCATTTTTCCATGCGCGCTTTTGTAAGAAGTTTATCTTTAAATGCACGGAGCAGGGTAATGGACATTTTTGGGATGGACTTACTAAACCAAATCAGTTTAGAGAATGGGTACGGGGTACCTTTATCACGCACTTCGTCCCAAGCGTCTTTGAATTTGAAAGTTGAATCTCGCTTCCATTCCCAAGTATCAGCACCGGGGGACAAAGTGATTTGCTGGAGAAGAGGCTTCAAGTTAGAAATTTCAGCATTATCCATCCAAGAAGTTCCATCCCAATAGTCGCTAACAAGTTTCCTATTAGCTCCTTCTGGAATAATGAAAAGATTTTTCAAGGGACCATTTGGGAGCCAATTGTCATGCCAGAAAAGAGTGTCCTTCCCATCCCGTACCTTCCTGAAAATAATACGCTGAGAGAGATTTATGCAATGAAGAAGGAACTTCCACGTACCAGATTGAGAGGCATCTCCTTTTGCAACATAAAACTTGGAAGAAATTTTATAGTTTTTACGCATGTACTCAGCCCATAAGCCTTTGACCTGAAGGAATCTCCATGTTAATTTAATCCCAGAAGCAAGATTCAAATCAGGAAGTAATCTTAGCCCAACACCCCCTTCCTTCTTAGGTCTGCAAGAGTCTCTCCAGGCCCAGGATTTAGTAGTACCCCAAATAAATTTTCTACACATGGAAGTCAGGGTTCGCAGAACTGATGCAGGTACTTTATATACCTGAATCCAGAAAGCAATCATTCCATAAATCACACTTCTTACCAGCTCGATGCGCCCATAAATTGATAAAAGGGAAGAGGACCACCCACTCATCCGCTTCCTACACTTATCAATCAAGCGACTGTACATATGTGCTCTTGGATAATCGGATGAGAGAGGAAGCCCCAGGTAAGTAGTAATAGTATTTGCCCGCTTAGCACCCAAATAATCAGCAAGTTCACCAGGATTCTTCACACCTTTGCTGAACATGGATAGACTCTTCTCCCAGTTGATCTCCAGACCTGTGAAGTTCTTGAAATCCTCCAGCAAGTTTTTAAGGCCCCTTAGTGAGTTTCCAGTTGCACGACAGAAAACCAAAAGATCATCGGCAAATAACAAATGAGATATAGTTCCTGTTCGTTTCATAGGGTGGACAGTTCCTTTAGCAATAGCTTTGGCAAGCAGGAGAGAGAAAGCTTCCATGATAATAACAAATAGAAATGGGGATAGAGGATCTCCTTGTCTTATCCCTCTATTTCCACCAAAGAAGCCCACAGGGGACCCATTAACCATAACTGAGAAAGATGCAGTCGAAATGCATTCCTTAATCCAGCCGATGAACTTATTCCCGAATCCCATCTGATGCAAAATATAATACACAAACTCTCTGTTAACACTGTCAAAGGCCTTTCTGAGGTCCAATTTTAGACATGCCATGTATCCCATGGGGTTGCTAAAATCCCTGATCTGCTCATGAGCAAGTAAAGTACAATCAGAGAGCAATCTCCCATGAATGAACGCCGATTGGTTTGGGGAAACCAACTCGGTAATAATTCTCTTCAGTCTGTTGCAAATCACTTTGCTAATGATTTTATTAATGATATTGCAGCAAGCAATAGGCCTGTAATCTCCAAGCGATGTGGCATTAGTATTTTTTGGAACCAAAGTAAGGAAAGTATGGTTCACCTGTTTAAGCAATGTAGAAGATTTGAAGAAAGATTGGACAGCTGCAACAACATCATGTCCAATAAGATGCCAGTTGTGATGGAAGAAGAATCCATTGTACCCATCAGGACCTGGGGCTTTATTAGCCCCAATCTGAAAAGTCGCCTCTTTAATTTCTTCTGGAGTGACCATTCTTTCCATCCACCTAGCCGTTTCCACCTTAACTTTCTTTTTAGGGGCAAGATTTGGAAATACATTCCAATAATGGGTCTGATTATATAGGTTCTCGTAGTATTGGACAGCCTCTGCCTTAATATCACCATAAGATTTGCTCTGAACTCCATTCACATCCACCAGGTGACTTAGGTTATTGATGCTTTGTCTAGCCCTCATAGCATTATAGAAGAAACTTGAGTTTCTATCCCCCAGGTCCAACCAATCCTGTCTACTCTTCTGACGAAGCATTTCTTCATCCATTGCAAGTAAATTTGTAAGCTCAGCTGAGAGTTTATGTTCTTTCTCCTGTAGGCCTTGGTTATAATGAAGGTCAATTTGCCTTCTAACAGCTTCAAGATTTTCCCTGCAAGTATGAATTAAATCCCCAGAACGATGATCTCTGGCCCATCTTCTAAGCTCATATTTTAATTGCCTCAATTTCAGGACCAGACAGAACATAGGCGATCCAACATAAGTTGTAGACCAGTGTGCATCCAGAATAACATAGAAACATGGCAAATGGATCCAGTGATTGAAAAATTTGAAGGGTTTTAGGTCAGCAAATACCTGGGGATGAAGGTTGATAAACATCGGGGAGTGGTCACTGGATTTAGGGTCCAAATAATCCAAGTAAGAGTCAGGTAGCTTATCAAGCCATGCACCATTGCAAAGAACCCGATCTAATTGAGCCGCAATACGGGCCGGACCCATACGGTTATTGCACCAACTGAGGCGATTCCCAGTACTTTTGAGATCACCCAATCTACAATCAGAGACTGAGTTGTTGAAGTCAGAGAGAGTATTAGCTCCCACCCTACGGCCACCAATCTTGTCCGTAGCATATAATATACAATTGAAATCTCCTCCCACTAACCAAGCTTTAGAATTAATAGTTGCCGCATCGGACTTTAGGCGCTACCATAAAATCTTCCTTTCAGACAAAGAGTTGCTTCCGTATACAGCAGTTAGGGCGAATTCCAGCCCCCCCGGTATTGAGACATCTTAGTGTAATGTGTTGTTTTGAACAAGAGATGATGCTAGCCTGCCACACAATAGGATCAAAACCTGTCAATATTCGCCCTCCAGAATTAGTATGGAAGTTATCAAAAATGCTCCATCCCTTAGGAATGCAAGATTTAGTCTTCACGGTTGTAGGATTCAATTTAGTCTCCAATAAGACAATGAGAGAAGGCTTGAGTTTCTTGATTATATCCTTGAGATCCCTACACCTCACAGAGTTATTAAGGCCCCTTGTGTTCCAAATTAAGATACTCATTGGCAAGATAAATTAAAGTATAATGGCAGACACCTACTTCAGTCTGCTGCTACGCCGGGTAGCAGTAAAAGCCTACTTCTTCCCCTTGGATGTATCAACAATATCAGCAAGTTCCAATGCCCATTCAGGGTTATCATAGAGGGGGAATTCTGGGAGGGGGTCATCATGTATAATAGCTTCCTGGTCTTTTCCTGGGAGTATTAGATGAGGGTTTGATATATCCGCACCAAGCGTAGGCACATTTTTAATTGAATTTTGAAAACCAGAAACCATGGCCTGTAGCCGAGAGGGAGCTACACGAACTGATGGGCCAGGATCCTTGATAATACGAGGCCTCAGGAGTTGAACAAGCTGCACCAGCTTTACAAATTTCTTAAATTGAGCACGCAACCGTAGAGAAGCAGCATCCATGAACTTCTCTACCATCAGTGCAGGCCCCTCACTCCCCTCCGGTTCGCAGTTATCCATAGGTGTACAAGAGATAAGTAATTGCTCTGGTTCAAGAACATGTTTGCGGCATTGCTCATTGCCAGTACTACGATCATTGCCCTCTGTAACATCAACAATATGACCTGATGTAGACGCTGCATGGACAAATGTTGCTTGCGATGACCCCTCACCTCCTTGGATCATTACCTGATTAGCAGTGGCCTCAATTTGATCTACCACAGCATCATTTACTTGGGGCAAGCCTGATGTCGTACATCCAACCGGAGCCTGCTAAGTTCCATCCGCAACCTGCCTAGGCCCCGGAATAGTCATAGTAGCGGCAGGCTCTCCAGTCGCATCCAGCAAAGGAGCATTGGAGGATTGACCCGGATCCAAGAAGGGCACATGCTTGGAATTGAGATCAATTCCCTTCCCCTTGTCTTGAGAAAAAGGGCATTGTGAAGTCAAGTGACCAAAACAAATACATTTGCTGCAACGGGGAGGTTCCGCCTCATACTTGGCATCTATTAACAAAATAGAGCCGTCATCAAGCTCCGCCTCAACATGAGCCGGAAGAGACCTCTTAGCGTCGACCTCGACCAAACAACGAGCGTAGGTAATTCTTTCCATTTTGGCAGTGGCTCGATCCAAGCACAGGGGGTTCCCAATAACCGAGGCTAGGATATTGAGCACGTCCCTATTCCACATGTTTACAGGGAAGCCCATGCATTTGTACCCAGATAGGAACAGAGGTAAGGATGTCGCAGTCGTGACGAAGTGATGGAGTCCACAATTTAAGCACAACCAACCGCCCATCCAACAACCAAGGACCTCCATGAAGAATTCTCTCACATTCTTCCCCTAATTCGAAACGGAAGTAGTAGAAACCATTGTCCTTGATGTAGACTTGCACTTTCTTCCTGGGCTTCCAGAGCATGTCCATCCAAGCCTGCATTTGCCTAAACGAGGGTGTATCGCCCAGTACGTATCCCACCAAAGTTGATTTCCAAAATTCAGACCCCTTCTCCAAAAGTGAATTCAATACACGAGCTACGCGGGAACCGTCCAATCTGATATTTGGGGGTATGAAACTCATACCGACTGCATCACCATAGGATCTCTTTGAAGAACAAATATCTGCCCAGCTCCTCTTTGGACCCGATATCGAGGGTCTCAGAGTCATTCCGTCAAACACCTTTGATGCATAACAGCCTACAGGGAGACCCAACTTGTCTTGGCGTACATCAGAACGCAGACCATGGGTAGGAGCCCGTACACGAAGACCTGAGCGGCCAGGAGCTCCCCATCGCTGTGGATCACGGGGACCCCCACGAGCAGTAGCACGATCGTAGGGTTGTCGACCCCCCTCGCGAGGATGCAAGCCTCGCACACGAGAGGGCAGGGGAGCCTGCCGCCTATGCACAGTTTGCCACGGCGGGTCAATGGGTTCTACAAAGTCGGACTGGCCGCCACCAATCAGAGAAGAGCCTGCCCTAGTTTTTTCGCCGGTATCGCCTGTCGCTCCGCTCCGCAATTCACTCATCTTCTTTGTATATATATCTGTTCCCATGATATATATATATATATATATATATATATATATATATATATATATATATATATATATATATATATAGGGTAAAGTGTTCCTAGGGTGACTCCTTAGGTTAAATCTAAGGAGTCGCCCCCATTTTCTCCCGTATCCCACAATTTTTTTGGATTTTATTTTTCATGGGGTTGTTTTTCACCTTATGGATGATCAACATACCAAAGATCAAGCCATTCCAATACTTTTAGAGCCACCATCTACCCCTTGCAACTTCAACGGTCTGAAAACGTGCTGAAAACCCATGAAATTGCAAGGGGTAGATGGTGGCTCTAAAAGTATTGGAATGAATTGATTTTTGGTATGTTGATCATCCATGAGGTGAACAACAACCCCATGAAAAAAAATTCCGAAAAAAAATGTGGGATATGGGGAAAATGGGGGCGACTCCTTAGCTTGAATCTAAGGAGTCACCCTAGGAACACCCATATATATATATATATATATATATATATGAAAAGTTAGCGGGGTATTTATTGATAAAGAATTGTACAATATACAATAATAGCACATCTAGGACTGTGTCTTTAATAGGGAGAGGATAGGGCACAAGCGCCGTCACTCTCCACTATCAATTCCACATCCGAAATGAAGCTATTCAAAATAACACACTGTACATGGAAAAACCCGAACACTGAATTATCCCTTGTCTCTAAAATTCCAATTACCAAATATGGTAGTCTCCTCCGTAGTAGCAGCATGAAGGTCATGCAAAACTACTCTGATGTCAGCAGCCATCTCTTCAAATACGACAGTCTTGGGTCTCTTTTCCCCATCAAAAATGCGACGGTTTCTCTCCTTCCAAATATGCCAAACTGATGCTGAGAGGGCGCTCTTTGCCAATAGGTCCACTGCGCCTTTCCCTCCAAAATGGTCAATGTAATACTTCCCAATCTCATCAAGTCTAGGAGTAACAGGAGAGGTTACCTGCAGCTTAAGCAAAATTCTGCGGATAATGTACTTAGAGTAACTGCATTCATAAAATAGATGGTTAATATTCTCCTCCTTATTATCATTACATAATACGCAATGGGGAAGGGTCTGAATCCCCCATTTACCCATCAAATCTCTGGTTAGCAACTTATTCTGGAAAGCCCGAAGCAACGTAATAGACATTTTTGGAGAGTGGTGATTGAACCATACTAACTTGTGGTAGGGAAAGAGAAGGCCTCGCCGACGAATACCCTCCCAAGCTTGTTTAAAGCTGAACTTTTCTCCTGGCACCCAATTCCAACAATCGGACCCAGGTTTCAATTGAATCCGCTGGAGCAACGGCCGAATGGGGTCAAGCTTACTGTCAGAAATCCAAGCACCGGCCACCCAATAATCACAAACTCGGAACATTTCTTCCCCTGTAGGTATGAAGCATAGGGAGCCAAGAGATGTGTCAGCCGCCCACGGGTCCAACTAGAATAGAGTATTTCGCCCGTCTCTCACCTGCCTTCGGATGAGCTTTTGAGCAATTGTTCTGCTCTTTAGCAGACGTTTCCATGTGCCGGACTTCAGTGTACAATTCTTAGCCGCAAAGAAGCCTACATCAGCCGCATATAACTTCTCAAGGTGTTTGGCCCAAATACTCTCAGAAGTGAGATACCTCCAAGTTAATTTTATGCCCACTGCCGCATTCAAGTCCTCTAAAAGCCTGATCCCAATGCCCCCTTCTTCCTTTGGTTTGCAAATGTCTTCCCATGACCATGCTTTTGAAGATCCCAAAATGAAACGCCGACACATAGAAGAGATGGTACGCAAAACATTAACTGGGATGTGGAATGCATGCATCCAGAAGGCCACTATACCGTAGATCACTGTCCTCACCAGTTCAATGCGCCCTGCTATTGAAAGCACCGAAGAACTCCACCCAAGCATCCGTTTCTTGCATTTATCAACTAATTTGCTGTAATTGGTAGTCCTGGGGTATTTAGAGGAAAGCAGCAAGCCCAGGTAGGTGGAAATTGTAGTGGCAATCTTGATCCCCAACATATCTGCCAATTCAACCTTTTTAATGGCCCCCTTACTAAACAATCCCGCACTCTTGTTCCAGTTAACCTGGAGACCAGTATAATTATAGAAATCATCCAACAATTTTTGGATGCCTAAGAAAGACCTCCTATTTGCCCGACAAAAGACAAGCAGATCATCAGCGAAAAGAAGATGTGAAATGGATCCGGTGCGTCTCATTGGTTGAATATTACCCATATTAACAGCTCTAGCAAATAGGAGGGAAAAAGCTTCCATAGCAATGACAAATAAGTAGGGGGAGAGTGGGTCACCTTGCCGAATACCCCTATTCCCCTTGAAATAACCATGCGGGGACCCATTTATCATCACGGAGAAGGTAGGAGAGGTTATGCATTCTTTAATCCATCCGAAGAATTTTCCTGGAAAACCCAATTGCTGCAAGAAATAGAGTATGAAGTCCCGGTTGACACTATCAAAAGCTTTCCGCAAGTCTAATTTCAGACATGCCCTTCCACCCATAGGATTGCTAAAGTCTCTGATCTGCTCATGGGCTAATAGGGTACAATCCATCAGGAGCCTCCCTTTTAGAAATGCTGCTTGGTTAGGAGAGATGAGCTCATGGATAACAATTTTAATCCTGTTGCAAATGACCTTGCTGATGATTTTATACAGTACATTGCAACATGCAATAGGCCTATAATCACCCAGTGTTGAGGCATTATCATTCTTAGGAACCAGAGTTAGGAATGTGCGATTCACCGGTCTGAGAAGCGAACCAGAATTGAAAAAGGATTGGATGGCAGAAGTTACCTCATTCCCAATAATTTCCCAATTGTGATGATAGAAGTATCCATTATACCCATCAGGTCCAGGGGATTTATCTGGACCAATCTGAAAAACTGCAGCTTTGATCTCCTCTTCTGAAACCCTCCTGCAGATCCAAGCTGAAGAATTCTTAGTTAATATACGTTTTGGAACTAATTTCGCAAAGGAAGTTTGGTAGTGTTTCTGGGTATATAATTCTTCAAAGAATGTGGGCGCTATCTTTTTCAAATCTTCCTGAGAATTGCTTCACCCTCCCTTCATGTCCACCAGGTGGTTCAGATTGTTGCGGGTAATTCTAGACTTCATGGCATTGTAGAAAAACTTGGTATTCTTGTCCCCCAGGGTTAGCTAGTCTTGCCTGCTTTTTTGACGAAACATCTCTTCCTCTAGCTTCATGGCACCAATAAGCTCCTTCACAAGATGTTGTTCCTTGCACTGAAGGGAGATAGAAGAATGGATGCTAGGGTGTTTCCTCAAGTCCTCTAGCTCCTTCCTGCATTTTCCTACCAGGTTTGAAGCATGGTGCTCACCAGCCCATTTCCGAAGGATGGGCTTCAATCTTTGTAGCTTCTGGGTCAGCCGGTACATAGGGGTCCCCCTCACATGGCTAACCCAACAAGTTTCTATTACATCCCTGTATCCTGGACATCGACTCCAATAGTTAAAAAACTTAAAAGGTTTAGGGTCAAGGAGAACCTGAGAGTGGAGATTCACCACCATAGGAGAGTGGTCACTTGATAACGGGTCCAGATACTCTGAATAAGTTTCAGGAAGCAAGCAGACCCAGGTTGAGTTACAGAAAACTCTATCAAGTTGTGCTGCTATGCGATCTTTACCCAACCGGTTGTTGCACCAACTTAATTTGTTCCCCTTGCTTTTCAACTCCTGAAGCGCACACCTACTCATACAATCACTAAAATCCTGAGTCATAGACTCATCAAGATTTCAGCCTCCGACCTTGTCTTTAGAGAATAGGACACTGTTGAAGTCCCCCCCCAGCACCCAAGCATCATTTCCAATGAGAGTAGAATCAGCATCTATGCTATTCCACAAGCTTTTCCTTTCCAATAGAGTATTGCGGCCATACACACCTGTGATGACGCAAGTGAATCCTCCCAAGTTTATACACTTCACCGACATGTGTTGATCAGAGCTAGATAATAATGTAGCCTTCCAAACTGTGGGATTAAACCCCATAATAATCCTTCCCCCGGAGAATGATCAGAGTTATCAAAAGAAAACCAATCTTTTGGAATCCCCACTTTATTGTTGATAATCGGAGCGTTGAGCTTAGTCTCCAAAAGAATAATTGCAGATGGCTTTATTGAACTAATCCTACCACGCAGGTCTCTCTGCCGCACCTGATTATTGAGTCCCCTGGTATTCCAAAAGAATAACGACATTAATCAACAGTGGGTTGTTGGTCACAAACTAGTTGTGAGCCCTGAGACCGAGTACTTCGCCTGCTTGTAGCCGAGATGCTTGGAGCTAATTTCTTCTTCCCAACTTTGATTTCTGCTTTTCGCCTAAGTTGTTCCTCTACCTCCGTCTCCCATTCCGGGTTGTCAATAGTTAACTCTTCAGGCACACTGTCAATTTTCCTCCCATCACAGTCTTCACCAATTTCCGGATCATGCTGATGTTCGGTATTTATTATCTGTAGAGACTCAGCCATTGGCCTTGCCTCAGCCGCACTTGGGTTAGAGGTGCTTGCTGCCAATACAGCATTCAAAGCCAAACCAGAAT
The DNA here is from genome assembly GCA_030789695.1 of Scilla litardierei. Taxonomy (NCBI): domain Eukaryota; kingdom Viridiplantae; phylum Streptophyta; class Magnoliopsida; order Asparagales; family Asparagaceae; genus Scilla; species Scilla litardierei. The sequence goes on from CM061139.1 coordinate 83,045,671, forward strand.
CAGGGGCCAAAGAATTAATATCCCCTCCCAATCCAGCCTCAGCGCCAGGTGCAATGGATAAAGGAGCTTGAGCAATCCCTGGAGGAATGGACTCAGCGCCGGGTGCAGAGCATACTTTGGGAGCAATGGCTAAGGGAGCCTGAGAAGGATCAGTTTGGGCATTCAAATGGACCACCTGATCTTCATTAAGATGTATTGTACCTGTAGCTTGAAGACAAGAGGGACTTTCAGCTCCCTTCTGAACATGATTAATCACCTCAAGGTGTAGAGCAATGTCAGCCGCAGTATGTGTACTGCCAGGCCCCGTTTGCATCTTGGTCGACTCACTCTCTTGGATTGAAGGGAGCTTAGTCTTGGTGGGGCACTGTTCATCCGTGTGTCCAAAGCACACACAACTGCTACAACGAGGGGGATCTCCTTCAAATTTGGTGTCAATGACCACAATAGAACCGTCATCTAACTCCACCACGAATGATGAAACAAGCGGGGATGATGCATCAATTTCTATCAGGCAACGGGCATATGATATTCGCTCAAGATAAGCTGTCGCACGATCCAGACATATTGGTTTTCCCAATACAGAAGAGATGATATTAAGGCCCTCCAGGTTCCACATGTAGAGGGGAACTCCATGAAGTTGCACCCAAATCGGGATCGAAGATAGTATATCGCGATCGTGCCTCATATCAAGACGCCATCTCTTGAGTACGACTAGTCTTCCGTCAAAAAGCCAAGGCCCTCCAGCCAGAACTCTGTTACACTCCTCCTGAGATTCAAACCTAAAATAGAAAAATCCATTCTCCTTGCTGTAGGTTTGAACCTTCTTATTAGGCTTCCATAACCTCTCAACCCATGAAACTATTTGACTATAGAATGGTATATCACCCAATACGTATCCCACAAGAGTGTTTCTCCAATTGTCTGCTCCCCGCTGAACCAGATCTCCTGGGAACCTGGCACAGACAGATCCATCATCTCTAGTCTTTGGTGGAACGTGAGTCATTCCCAGCGCGGCCCCATACGTCCGCCGATCAGCACAAACATCACTCCAAAATAGTTTTGTACCAGTGGGCTGCACATTGATACTTGGCCTCACAGGCAATTTCGCAAGCACTTGGCGGCCATTGCCCATCTGATGCAGGTGAGGTCCGCTTTTAGCCTGCCCCTTTGACATTGGAGGCCTCCGGAATGGAGGCCCAGTTCTATTACGATACCAGGGCTTGTTCTGAGGTTCTGCATTCCGAGTAGCTCCAGGTCGGCGACGGACAACTTGCCATCCGTCCCCAACATTTTCGACCTCCCCCCTGCGAGGAGCCCCCTTATCCTCCACCACCATCCTTCGAAAAGCCCCTACTTCCTCGACCTCCCTCAAGCGTGAAGTCCCTACATCTGGTATAACCCCTCCCGATTTCACCTGGGACTTCAGACGGTCTCCTTCCGAATGGCCGATCTCGAGCGAAGAAACGAGATCGCCATCGAGCGTCTTGAGCCTAGAAGGGTCTGGTCTGCATCCAGAACCGCCGGAATGGTGATCTCCAGCAAGCCCTAGAATTGGGTCGCCGGAATCGCCCTCACCGTCAATTGCGCTCTCCATTCATATCATATATATATATATATATATATATATATATATATATATATATATATATATATATATATATATATATATATACATATACTAGTCATAACCCGTGCCCATAGGGCACGGCGAAGGTCATCTCCCGAGTGCGAAACCGAGGAGGACAGTCAGTGCACGGGTGAAATGGGGACATGCTAATCATCTCCCAAATGCATTTTTATTCCTCCAATTAAGACATTTTTTTTCAAATGGGAGATCATTATTTTTGGCATTCAGAAAGGTAGCTTGTTATCTTTCCTATACAACCATATCAAAGAAAATCTAACCTTAGGGAATTGTGTTGCTATCTGTATGTTTCCGCCCAACGTTTACTGTAAACTACCATTAAAACAGGATTGTAAAGAAATTATATCAATTAAGCGTGGCTGCGTGTGTCCTCTTAATTGAGCGATATCAAATCGTGGCATGTTTGGCATCAATTAGAATTAGAATAATGTGAAATCCCCACGCACAACTCACTATTAAAAAAATTGAGCGATATCCCCACTCACAACTCCCAATTAGAATTGGAAAGAATTGTGTCCTCTTTGGCATCAAGCTTGTTGAATTATCTTTGTTCTTGGTTGCATGTCTAATCTGGATATAAGTGTGAGCAGTCTGTCACAATCTCTATCAATTAAAAATAACCTCCAACAAGAAGTTTTTTGTCGCATTTTTATGTTTAGTTGACATGAAATGGAAATTTTTTATGTTTAGTTGATTTTAATCCCTTTGGAACAGTTCACTTTGGAACAAAATCAGTTGGAACTCAATCAGTTAAATGAAAAGTGCCCTTTGGAACTCAATCATCAAAAATTTGAAACTCAATCTGCCTATTGAAACTCAATTTGTCGAAGTCTGTGTACTTTAGATAGGGTAACCCATGCACAGTCATAATGCTAATGATAATGGTAAGCTGCTAATCCTAAACAGTTTATTATAATGATAATGATAATGATAATGCTAAACTGTTTAACAAATTAGACCGTGTTCACCTGGGCTAATCCTAAAAAATAATTGGATCGTGTTCATTTGCACGGTCCTAAACGAATAATGCTAAACTGGTAATCAAAGGGCACTTTTCATTAGCATTATTAAATGAGGACCATGCAAATCAACACAGTGAATAATTCAATGAGGACCATCATAAATGATTCAAATAATTAAATTAATGCTGAGGAACCATCATAAATAAAGTGCTTATTAAATTAATTAATGCTGAACTGGTGCTTATTAAATTAATGCTAAACTGGTAAAAAGTTTCAAATAATTCATTGGCACGGTCCTAAATAAGGTCACTAACTTTAAGAATGAAATTAACTGGGGAACTACTGGGGAACTACATAAAAATGACATTTCCTCTACCTAAAAAAATGTAGAGTAATTCACCTAAACAGACAAATGCCAAAAAATGAAACCCAAACACTCAAAAGGTCAGTTACTTTAAGAAAGCGTTGATTTTGAACATGAAAAACAAATGCCAAACATTGATTTCAAATGTCAAAAATTAACCAAAAAATGTCAAAAATTAATCGAAACCCTAGGTATAAAATAATTAATGAATGAAATTGTGAGAGAGAGAGACAGAGAGGAGAGTACCAGAGGACGTCTTGATTCGAGGACGTCGCAAATGAGTTACGTTTGTGGGATGAAGGTTGAAGGATGAAGAGAACAGTTTGTTAGTGTGAATTGAAGACAACAGTTTGTTGTTTGGAATTGTTGAGAACTTGTAAATGAGGGCACGGGAATTGAAGACAACAGGTTTTTATTTTTTAGAACCGTTCCTTTTCAAAACAGTCGTAGGATCCAAAGTTAGAACCGTTTTTTTTTCAAAACTCAGTTTTAAATAATTGTGTGTGAGTAGATTATCCTAGTCATAATTTTGGAGACACGTAGGACAAAATTGAGACACGTAGGACAAAACTGCCATATAGGACAAATGTCATGCATTATATAATAGATATCACTCAAAATCTCATCTCTTGTCCAAGTTCTCTTGTCCAATTTTTTTTATCCAATTTCACTTGATAACATCCCTCTTTTGTATATAGATATCTCTTATCCAATTTCTCTTGTCCAATATCTCTTATCCAATTTCTCTTGATAACATCCCTCTTTTATAATATAGATATCTCTTATCCAATTTCTCTTGTCCAATATCTCTTATCCAATTTCTCTTGATAACATCCCTCTTTTATAATATAGATATCTCTTATCCAATTTCTCTTGTCGAATATCTCTTATCCAATTTCTCTTGATAACATCCCTCTTTTATAATATTGATATCTCTTATCCAATTTCTCTTGTCCAATATCTCTTATCCAATATCTCTTGATAACATCCCTCTTTTATAATATAGATATATATATATATGACCATAATGTGAACAAAACAATGTGTGGAGGAGGGGTGCAAAATCAGCAGTCTCACAAAAAGTATCCAGCGTATTGACAGCAAAAATATGGAAGGCATCCAGTGTGTGCCTAAGGGGGTGGACCGGCACCGTCCTGTGGCGGAGGTAGTGGCGGGTGTGGTGTCTGCTGGGTGGGTGTGGGTGGCAGAGGCAGACGCGCAAGAATCTGATTCAGGCAAGCCTGAATACTAGGAAGTATGGCGACGCGGGTTTGGACTGCACTGATGGTGGCGGAGAGAGCCCTAAAGTCTCCTCTGAGTCCACTAACTGCCCCCTTAAGAGCACGAATGCTCTGAACTAGAGTGTCGGGGGGAGGTGGAGTAGAGGGTGGAACAGGTCGAACAGGTGAATAATGGGGCTGTCTCACACGGCCGTCGTAAAGGATAGGTCCAGCTATGGGGTGGTGCTCAGGTGCTGTGCTCGCTAAGTGTTGCTCAGCCTCTGTGTGAGGCTGAGACGAGGGCAAGGTAGAAGAGGAAGGAGCAGCAGCAGAAGCAGGAGTGAAAACAGACGACGAGGCGGGCAGAGAGGTCAGTGACGTAGACGTGGGGACAGATGTCACGACACTCTCTGAGAAGACTACGACAGTGGAGACAGTGAGGTCGACGACTGGGGAGGACGTGAAGGGTACAGAAAATGACTCCCCAGAAGCTGAGAACAAAAGTGAGGATATGGTCTCTACTGCGGCGGTGAAGGAGGTCTCTCCGCTCTCTAAAATGGTGGTGGGGCGCTCGGGGCTAGCAGCAGAAATGGGATCTATCGAGATGGGCACGGTAGTAGTAGCGGTGGTGGACGAGGACTCAGCAAAAGTGCTACTGACACTAACAGAAGTGAGTACAGAGGTGTCGAGAGGTGCAGACAGGTAGGTGCAGGCTGAGGCATCATGGGGTCCTGGGGTGGAATGAGGGGCTCCTGCAGAGCACCCTTAGGATCTAGCACGTATGTGGCAGGGATAAGGAGATCCATCGCTGGAATCCAATCTCCGCCCGTGGGTCCTATATGTGTCCGAGCAGGGCTCGGGAGAATCATGTAATCCGCAACGAAAGGACCGTGGAGCCACACCCAGTGCTGACGACCATGAGGACACATCATACTCATCCAGGCCATAACGTCTAACGAAAGTGAAGTGGGGCCCGGTGGTCGAAGCAAGTCAACAGGCAGGTCGACGCCGGTCATAAGGGCCAAGAGGGTAATCAGACCACCACAGCAAATAGGCGTCCGAGCACCGACAGAAATAACTATGTTGTCGATGTACTAGTTGGCAATATCAATCTCGACGGCGGGTACCAGGACATCACTACCCCTATCGAAGACCCTAGGTCGCGTTATCGCATAGAGCATGTAAAGCTCTGGCGTACACAGCGTCCCGGGCTCATACCTCGCAAGAAAAGTGGTCGTCATAAGGCGCTATGCAATGCAGAGGCAAGGGCGGAGAATCGCAGATGCCTTGGCCCTACTAGGATCAAAGGCGAGTGGTGAACCCGTGATTCGTGTCCAGAAGGCGTGCGTGTCGAACGACGGGGGTGGGATGTGTGTGGGAGCATAGGCGCGGTCTGGGATCAGGACAGTAGGCCACTGGAAGAAAGCTCGAAGCATGTCGAGAGTGACCTCACACTTTCGATTCATCAATCGAAATGAGCATCCTCTGGGGGTCCTGGAAATAGAGCTCAGGACCTCAAGTGTCAGGCGGATGTAGGTGTCCGCCGACACAGACAGAAAGTCACGCCAACCCACGTTGTCGTACAACGTGAGCATCCCCTCAAGTACCCCTAGGCTATCTAAGTCAGCAAGGTGTGCAAACCTAGAGGGTACAATCGAGCGATGGGAGATACGCTCAAATCTGGCGTGGTGTGCGTCGTCTCTGAACGTGATCCCCATCGCATCGATAGCGGGGGCCGGCTGTGCAGGGGTGGAATGTGATCGGTAGGAGGCGGCTGTGTGGGTGGGGGTGGACTAGGTGGTGGGGAGTCCGCCCTAGCGGAAGAGGAGCCAGTATCACCTGACTTCTTCCGCTTGGAAGCGGGCTCCTGATGCATGGCCTAAGGCGAGGAGGCATGTGTGTCACGAGACGTGCCCACTACCCAAATAAAAATGTGAAGTGCTAGATGATGGAACGATTTTACCTGAGCACGCCGCGAGAGCAAAATATGAAGTGTGCGAAGAGACGCCTCCTCCGCGAAGCTTCGAATGTGTCCAAAAGCTCCCCAAAGCTCCCCAAAGCTATCCTGAAAAGCAAACAATAAAATCAGCGACGTACATCAACAAATATGGGGGGAGATGGGGGTATAATAGATAAATATAGGATTAAATTAGATTTTTGGGCGAAATAGACGTACGGATTGGAGAGAGGAGAAGAAAATAGGTGTTTGGGGCGAAATTGGGGGTGACCGGCGGCTGGGAGGGCGGTGGCGGTGGCGAGCAACGGCGCAGCAGCGGCGGCTACCGACGAAGAGCATCGGTCGACGGCGGCTGGCGGCTCGGGCGATCGGAATGGCTCGATTCGATCGAAGGGAGATGAAGCAGCAATGGGCTCGGGAGATTTGGGGGAAAATGGCGTTTCAAAATTCGCGCAGCCTGCTCCGCACTTATATAGGGAAGTTGCGACTCGGCCGAGTGAAGAGTTCACTCGGTCGAGTGAAGGAGGTTTCGAAAAAATATTCACAACTTACGACTCGGCCGAGTGGTCTTTTCCACTCGGGCGAATGGACAAGTTTCACTCGGCCGAGTGGCATGGCCACTCAGCGATTTTTGAACGTGGATAATATCTGATTCACTCGGCCGAGTGACAAGTCACTCACCCGAGTGGAAAATTATACTATAAATTGACAGAAAATAACAGAGAGTTGGTCTATAGGGTCTTCCCTGATTGGTACTCCACTCGGCCGAGTGGATTCTTTGCTCGGCCGAGTGACATATGTTACTCGGCCGAGTAGCCTCCTGTTTTCTGCAACGGCTTTCTGTTTTCGTACCATTCTCTGTTTTCTTCCTCATTCAGTCTCTCCCTTCTCCTGGGGCTTGAGCGCGTTCCCGGAGCGCTCTCCCTTGCCTTAGTCATCCTCCATATGAATGATCTCTCGTTCTCCATCTCCTGTCATTAAAAATAAAGCCAGTTGTCACGATTTTTATAGACACTAGACTCTAAACACTAAGAAAATTCTTAAAAAAAATGAAAATCAACCAAGAATGGTATAAAACAGTCGGGTTTCCTCCCGACAAGCGCTTGTTTATGGTCATGAGCTCGACCCCTTATGATTTTCGTTTAGCGCGTGATGTTGGGTGCATGCGAGATACGCCCGTCAAATTTGTCGGGAAGGCCACTTGCATTTGGTTGTTGATGCTCATGGGATTTACTCGGCGTCCCCTCATCAAGGGTAGTGTTGGGGGATAAGTCCCCAAGCTTGGGCTAGTACCAATCTTCTTCTTCACCGGTGACACCGATCTTCTATTCGGTGGAGCTTTCTTCGATTTGTTGGCCGTTGAGAGCTTGCAATGCTCCCTTATCTTCGCGACATCAACGTCGTATTTGTCATCGGCCGTTGAGCTATCCGGAGGGTCCTCCAACTTTTCTTCAATGCTAGAAGTTTGGCCTTCTTCAAAGCCAACATCATGGAGAGCGCAATGGAATGTGGAATAGCTTCATCGATCACCTCATCAAGGAGTCCACATAATCCAACTCCTCTTGGTAGTGCATATGCTTCATGACTTTGGGTATGTGGAGCTCAACCTCGATGTTCCTGACATTCAAGGATAAAGTGCCTTCCTGCACATCGACTATAACACCGGGGTGGCTAGGAACGGGCATCCAAGTATAAGTGAAGTGTCTCCCTCCTCCTTAATGTCCATAATGATGAAGTCGCAAGGCAAGCATATCCCTCCCGGAACTTGTAGAGGAATGTGCTCCGCAATCCCTACCGGCCTAGTAACCCGACCATCCGCTAGTTGTATTCTCATGTCGGTTGGCTTCAAGTCGGTCCCCGTATTCAATTTTCGGAACATGCAAAGGGGCATTAGGCTCACACTTGCTCCCAAGTCAACTAAGGCCTTTTGCAATGGGACTCCTCCAAGTGTGCATGGGATGCGAAAGCTTCCGGAATCCTTGAATTTCGCGGGCTCCTTTTCCCTCTAGGTGAACCAAGTTCCTTGTCCGGCAAGCATTATTTTCTCCTTCCTTTTCTTTCCCAATATTAATTCCTTTAAAAACTTTGCATACGACGGGATCTCCACTATAGCATCCATGAAAGGTATGTTGAGGCTTACTCCCCTCAAATATTCAAGAAACTTGGCAAGCCTCTTCTCTATTTTGGCTCTTGCCAACCGTTGTGGAAAGGGCACCGACGGCATGTAGGTGCACTCCTCATTAGGCTTCTTCATTTCAGAATTTCCAACTACTTGCGGCTCTTTCGTGCTCTCCTCTTCAATAGCCGGCTCTTTGTCATCCAAAATCTCTAACACAGGCTCCTTATTTTGGACCATGGCTAGAGTGGTATCCTTCCCGCCCCTAGTTGTGACCGCCACTACCGCATTTATGTGGCCGGTATTGCTCCGTGAATTGGGCTCCGGTTGAGCCGGCAATTGTTGAGTGTTTTTGTTTAGCAATGCAAGTTGCTCTCCAAGTTGTGCAACGACGGTATTTAGCGAATCTTGTTGCGCCGTCAACCTAGCATTGATTTTTCTTTGCTCCACCATGAATTCCTCCACCCTAGCTTCATGATCCGATCGTGGTTGAGCTTGTGGTGGGTTTGGAGCTCTCCAACCTTGGTTATAACCGGGCGGCCTATACGGTCCTGCTTGTTTCCTAGGCGGGTAACTTTGTTGTGGTGGCCCCCTCGGTTGGTATTGAGGTTGTGGAGGTGGAGGCCTAGCTTGAGGTTGTTGCGATGGCAGGTTTAGAGCCCCTTCATTATTCGCAAACGAAAATCCTGGATGATTCCTTGCGGCCGGGTTGGCCCAATAACCGGAGTTCCCTGCAACATATAGCACTTGTTCCAAGGCTCCCTCTCCATGCTCTCCTCCTACAAACATAGCTTGAGATTGGTCTTGCCAATCACTCATATTGCCTCCCGTCGTAGATGTGGAGTGAGCTCCATGTGGCTCAGTGATGTACTTCTCCAATCTCTTCACTACCTTGTGGAGAGAGTCGAACTTATTGGAAAGCTCTGCTACGGCCTTGGCCTCATATATGCTCATTGGCTTCAAGGTGGTAGAAGATTGCCCTCGCTCATCACCCCATTATTGATTATTAGAGGCCATCTCCTCTAATAGGGTCGTAGCTTCATCCAGAGCCAGGGCGGTTGCATCAATGATTTGCTTAGTGCCCGGTTGGAGTCCATTATAAAAACTCTGAACTAGCTCCCATGCTTCTATGATGTAATGGGAGAACTGATGCTGTAGATCCTTAAAGCGCTCCCATGCCTCGTATATGGTCTCCTGCTGTCCTTGCTTAAAGGACATGAGTGCGCTCCTAATCTTCACTGTCTTAGATGGCGGGTAGAATTTATCAACAAAAGCACTAGCCAACTTATCCCAAGTAGTGAATATCCCTTCCGCCTGCGTCCTCAACCAATATAGAGCTTTGTCTCTGAGGGTGAAGGGGAAGAGTCTCAAACGGATAGCATCGGCGGAAACACCCAACATTTGAAAGGTGGCGCACTTGGACAAGAATAGCTGGAGGTGATAATGTGGATTCTCATGGAGTTCCCATGGAATGGGTCTTGTTGCATTAAGACCACTAATCCTGTCTTGAGCTCAAAATTCTTATCTGCCGCCAACTCCGGTATAGTGATGGAGGAAGTAGTGGAGGAAGTCTTAGGCCGAAGCCTATCTCTGATAGATATAATCCTCGCCATACTTGCCGCTAGTTCTTCCGACGTCTCTCGTCGGTTCATACAATTGCCCTCTATATTGAGTCTCTTCTCGGCTCTGTTCCCCCTCTCAGTACGTTCGATCTCCGGATCAAATACTATATCCTCTGGCTCCGCCGTTGATCTTGTGTACATGCAAAGAAAAACAGAGCTTCGATGGAATTGTTAGCACGATAAAGGTGTAAAATAAAATAATAATAATAATAATAATAATAATAAAAGAATGCCAAGTTCTGTGGAATTTTATGCGTATACTCGGCCGTTCATCGTTTGCGTATCCGTTCTGTTCGGCCGAGTAGGGCTTCTTGCTCGGCCGAGTGAGTGGTCCACTCGGCCGAGTGTGGTGCTGCTGAGCTTATTCTTCTTATTTTCTCCTCCTCGTCGCTCCTATTGATTCCCTTCTTCTTCCGCTCATCCTCTATCGCTGATAATTCTTCGAATGAGTCGTGGGCGACACTCCTAGGCGCGTGTAAATCCATTGATCTCAAATTCACTCTGAATCGCTCCATATTTCCTGAAATACGACAAAAACAAGGAATAGTGAAAAGCATCGCAATATTGTCGAATAATCGTGAAAAACGTGATATGAGCGATCAAAACAACATGCAAACTTGCAGAAAAATGGTATAAAATATGGAGTGCTCAACAATAGCCTCAAATCTAAGGACCAACTAGTATATCATCACAGCGAGTTATCATTAACAAATAGGTTATGTTGACCATGTGATAACTCTCGTTGGGTCGTTCAGTGAACTCATTCTCCATTGAGCACCTGTGTCTTGTCTCCGACTTTGCCAAGTCGAACGATCATAAGATCATCATCACAACTCCATGGTGAGGACAAAGACACAATGGTTTATCCGATGTTTCGATATCCTTTTCTCGAAACATCTATGGCCATTAACGTTTTCAGACTTATGCTACTAACGGTGAAACAATTCTCCATGATCGAGATCCTCATTTCGATACTTATTTAACCTCGCATTAAGTCCTAGGATTTTACCTAAGTTCTAATATCGACTAAATTATGATTAACTTATATAAATTCTTACCATACAGCTTACTGTAATTTTGAACAAGATGTTTGTAGACATACAAAGAGATGAACTGCCTCGAGTTCGAGGTCAGACCTATCTCCCAACATCTTTCACTTGCACTCAGACCCATTTATACCGGTATCTCATACCGTATTTACACATAAGTCTCTCTAGACTTTATGTGGCAGAGCCTTCGTGAGTGAATCTGCTAAACCATATACTGTATAGACTTAAGGGGTTTCTATGTTCAAGTTAGACCAAACATTTGAATCTCATCCAAATAATTTCCTTGGTCTTCTTGGAATCCATATTTAATGCCTTGCCCAGATCTCATCCAGCTCATCGTAACTTAGAGAATAATCCAAATTAGTTACTGGTCATTTATATGGTTCGTAATCATTTCTGATAAAGTGTCAAACTTTTTGACCACTTTGTCAAAACATATGTTCCAGCTCCTTGATGTCTCGCATGCTTTTATTCGCTCCCACTGACCTTAAAAACTCTCTGGCTGATTCATAGAAGTTCGTTCTTCTAAATCATATTTAGAAAATAGACTGTACATCCAGTTTTCATGGTCATCATAAGCATTTAGCATCGAGTTTGGTCCGAGTAGATCTGTACACATCTGCTGGCGAGAAAGTTTCATCATAATCCGTTTATAGGAGTTAGGATGATAACCGTTCTTAACCAACATAAGTTGCACTTCACTATTTTCTTTCTGCACCAATCTTCTGCCTTTGAAGATTTACTTGTAACCAATTAGAAACACTTTCTTTGGGCACGTGAACTAAAGTTCATAATTTATTTACTTATATGGACCTTTTTAGATTGCATCAAGTTATTAATCAGAGTCCATACTCCGAATAGTATCTTGGCAGTTGACTAAGTCATCATCAACTATGATGTTTTACTCGACTTATTCGTCTCACGAGACTTGAGTAATTCAGTAACTTCCTAACGATTGATTCAATGAAAATCATATTGATAAGCTCCTCATAGAACCTTATTAAGAACATATGCATTACTATCTGGGACTTAACCCAGAGGGATCATTGTAACTCAGAGCCACTTGCAATGCATCACACCATGTCTAACAAAGTGTGATTCATGCTCTCCAACACACCGATGTATTAAGAGACTTTACCTAAGAGAAAATCACATTTTCTTTTAATTATGGAAGATTTATACAGCTAAGTATTCGACTCTTCAATCTGATCGAAGCAATTCAAAGTACTTCTGTTACTGTGTACTTCTATTTTATCAGACTTGTGTTTCATCATGAACATGTGTCTTAATAAAATAAGTATAACTTATATAGGCTAATTTATACTTGGGTTTGAATACATCCGTATGTACAAGACCGTGTGTTCTCCAACTCATTCTCTCACTGTCTCATAGAAGGTGTTGGACAATTATACCTATGAGACAAGACTTACAAGTGTCTTTCGACTCATAATACGAGAGATTAAAACTCTCTTTATGTGACTTGTTAAGTCTGTTCTCATTGGTACTGTGTAGTGTATTTTACCATAGATAAAGTTTCTACAACTTGTGTATTTGTGTTTTAACATTTAATACAATATCCTTATACAAATTACTCATTTCTTCAGAAGCAAGGTGATGACATTCGCCAAAAATGTTAGACGTATTATTTCGTCCAAGAAACAACCATTGCTCCCTTTTCCAATACGTATGACAATCTATTCTCTTTTGTATAACGGTTATCCTGAAGTCGTGACGTTCAAATATGTCACATTTTCAGTTCCTCCTACTTTTGCCTTTACAAATGATAGATAAAACTTTCTTTCTCAAATGACTTTCCATAGTGCCCTCTTCCTTTTCTAAATCTCATTTAGATATTACGCGTCTTAACAAAAATAATAGCCGTGCAAACATCTCATGTATCAAAACGCTTGAGCTTTGCAACCTTGAGTGATCTCAACAAGTTGCTCGTCTACAGATCTGGTTGGGACACATAGTCTTGCACCGCTCATGCACTCATCTTCGATTCAAACAATTTGATCGAAGTTTCGAACTTTATGGATCGAAACCGTTTTCCATACAATCTTGAGTGTGCTCAACAAATTGTATGGAGAAACAAGCTTTGAACATTAGTATGGTCAAGCTGCCACTCATAGAGGTGAGTGACAAGTAGCGTGCATTTATTTTGTTGGACCCAGAGCTTAAGGAAATCATAGTCCTTAAGCAAGCGCTAAGAAGGTCATTTTAATGTCGATGAGAACATAGTTTAGTCTATCAATTAGAATTTGAGTTGATATTCCATTAACCAACCATTTGGACTAGTTAACTTATTTTCTTAGGATATTATGTTTTTGATTCCATTGGTAAACATAGAACTAGCCTAATTTAGCATATGTTCAATTTTAAATATAGATAGAATGGCTTTTATCTAACTATATCCTTCCACTATTTTTGCGATCATTTTTAGCCATAATAATGAACGATTAAATTAAATTAAATTAAATGGAAAAGAGATCCAACCAGCTTGAGCCTCATAACCTTGAGTGTGATCAACAAATTGCTTGATCCTGTGATTGGTAGATAACTCTTTATCAATCACATCATATATGATTCCCTTATTGGTTTTTGACCCTAGCCACTTGTGACCATGAGAGTGCTCATCCAAATCACAATGACTAGTCTAGTCGGATCCTTATTGTCGCGTCTAGCCTAACTTACGCCGGCGCTCGGTGTATGGACATGACGCGACGATTTGGGTTAAGTCTAAACTACATCTCATGTATTGAGAAGTTGGGTTCCATAAAGTAGCTATGACATAGCTTGAGTGTGCTCAATAACTATAACATAGAACCTATAGTTACCAACCTCTAAAACAAAGAGGGTTACGGCTAACCTTGAAGAAGATTTTTAACGTAATTGACTAAATATAATCGACAATGTTATATAATCATAATTCACATCCTTGCAGTCCAGTAGAACACGACTAGGGATTTGCCTAGGCCAGGATCACTATCCCATGTCAAGCAAGGGTGATCTTCAACACTAGTCAAAACACACTAGACCGGATCATGGTCCATTGAAGGAAACTTATTATTCATATGTGTCCCGTATGATTAGAAATGACTTCATTAAAACTATTTAATCATATCAACTAGTTGAATCATAAAATTCGGAATTATTAGGATTGGTTAATAACTTTTATTAATGTCCTTATCAACTATAAGGATTTTTAAGGAGCTATCCTAATCATGTATTAGGCCTTTTAAAATTCAAGTTGCAACAATTTTAAATCATAGCCTTTTGTTCGAAATTATCATTAAAACAATTAAAGTAATAATTCAGAGAGGGCTACCCTAAACATGAATTTAATTTTTTGCAACAATTTTTAAATCATAGCATGTCCAAAAATTATCTCATAATTTTTCTGGAAGTTTTTAATGGCTATCATAATAGTCTATCTTGAATTATCACATAATCAAAATTAACAAATATAACCATCAAAAACATTAACTAAATAATTTAGCATAATAACAAAGCAATAAAATTAGCATAATAACAAAGCAATAATTAACTAAATAATTTAGCATAATAACAAAGCAATAAAATTTATCTCATAAAATTTCTTACTAAACATGCAACCTAAAATATTATCTCATAATTTTTAAGTTACATAAAAAATTATCGCATAATTTTTATAGATTTAATTCTAAAATAAAATTAAATCCAATTTTCAAAAACAATTTTCGAAAATAAAACATTGCTTTAAAAACGACATTTTTAAGGTTTAATTTAAAACCCACATCTGATGGAGAAGCATGATGTATCATATAAAATTTATAAATGCAAATCATTAGTCAGGTAGACTGGCTCCGATACCAATGAAGGATTTTACGGGTCCTTATGGCCATAAATACAACATCCGGCCTAGGTCGGTTGGACGAAGTTATCAGATAAGCAGCGGAAAAATTAACTTGAAACTATTTCAAGATAAGCCCTAAAGAGAACAACCCTAGCCAAGATCTCTACTATCCCAGGGTTGGGTCCGACCAACCCCTAAGGGTAGATCTATTAACCTATTTGCAATTATAAACACATGCTAATAATTTAAACTACATACATTTCACTTCATTTCCACAGAATACGAATCTTCGTTTTCAGCAACGTTTCGTTGGCCCACCGTGTCGCTTCTCCCAAGCCAAACCGCGTCCCAAGCTGCTCCTCGTCCCACGCCGAACCACTTCCCGAACTGTGACACATCCTAAGGTGAGCAACACCCTTGTCGCCGAGCCAATTACGCATCGAAGAAGATTTCACCTTGAGTGGATCCTCCGTCAAGACTTCGGATCCGATCCGAGCTCCTTCGTAGCTTTGCTAAAGCCCGATCAGGAGCAAGGAAGAATTTTGGGAGAGAGTGAATAATTAATTTTAAGTCTTAGTCCAAGCGTACTCCAAACTTTTGGGAGCTTCTCAGATTTGGAGACTTGATCAAGTTTTTAAGGGGAGTGTTGGCCCATATTTATATAGGCGGCCGACCCCTCTCCTTCTCATCATATCCGATGTGGGACTAAAGATAAGGAGTGGGAAAAATAAACTAAATTTTGTCTTACACAAAAGCAATCTTTAGCGAATTGTTCATCACTCACTGTTGAGCTTCGTAATTGATACAACCTATCAAATCGAAGAGCATTGAATGGTGAACGTATAGAAACAAATGAGGCTCAATTTCGACTACGTTTGACCCTTCAAACGTATGTCCAAAGATTAGCAAAAATCAATTTCCGTTGAAAATTCCAGCCGTCAGAAAAAATCTCTTTAGGGTTCAGAACCATGTTCATGGGACCCACAGAGTGGGCCCTACGCGCTTACATGCGCGGCCCAACTTGGGACCCGCCTGGGCTTGTGCCCAGGTGGCCAGCGCCCGCCTGGGCCTAAGCCGAGGCGCCCGACGCCTGGTCTCGCCCAAGCCAGCGCCAAGGCTTGCCCAGCAGCCCTCCTTTTTTTCTTATTTTTTTTAGTATCTTAAAAAAAACTTTTGGGCCCAATATTATTGGGCCTTTGGTTATGCTATTTAAAACTCCTTTTAAATAGATTTATTAAGCTCGTTTGAATTCCGATTTGAGCGCGGTTTACTCTGTAACTTTCACATGAAAATCCTCTTCATTTCTATGCCTTTAAAATACACTCGCTAACAATTTGCGACGTATTTAAATACTATTTTCTATTGCATCATATGCAATAATTCACATCTTTAATATTAAAATCCGTTGGCATCAAATACAAATGAACTGAGGGCATACATCCCTTAACACTTCGGCCTCTATATCACCTAGAATGCATCGTTTTGGGCTTGATCACCTGCAACATGGAGAAAAGAATACCCCGGGCATAAAAGTGGTAAAATATAATAGAAAGCGGTATAATAAAAGCGACGACGTGAAACAAAACGAAAAAAACACGGGAAAAAGGGTGGAAAAAGGTGTACAAAATACGCCTAACACTAGTACTATCAGAAAATGTGGAAAAAGAAAAGTTTTAAGGATATTCTTCGATACGAAATCCATAGTGAAACTAATGAAATAAATAAATACCTAATATTCATATATAATGACTCAAGATAATTAATGGTCTAAAGACCATACTTGAGCATTTGAATGCGCTTAAAAAGGTACATAGCATACGAAATTTGACGAATGGTTCAAAATTAACGGAGCACACAAATGTGCATGATGTCGTAAAAGTTTATACTATGATACGAGTGGTTTAGATTCCCTGGACCGGTGATAATGCACTCCATCATACCCATAATAATAATAATAATTATAATAATAATAATAATAATAATAATAATAATAATAATAATAATAATAATAATAATAATAATAATCTGCAGAACATGAAGATTCTTCAGAAGGGTGAATCTCCATTTTATGGACTGAAAACCAATCTCTATTAAAAATAAAATAATAAGGCTTTTTACTTGAGAGTACTTGAGGGATATCTATCCACTCCATGTGATGGGCCGATAAAGTACCTTATCGTTCTTATCATCCTCCAAATGATCATAAGTATGCCGATTATTCAACCGCAGTCTAGCTTTTCTAAAGCTACTAAGATAAATTATCATAATTGCGGACACAATGGATATAACTGGGATATAAAAATAATTTACAATTGGAATAAAAGTTGAACACCATGAAGTATGTGTTCACACCTAAAATGGGTTTGAAAAGTCAATTGTTAAAACGACTCAAATGCATTACACATCGATTAATTCAAGCTGTTGGTGACTACATAGGGACATGTAATCTTGCATGCTGCTTCATAAATAAAGAACATCATCAAATATCTCTCATTTGAGGATCTTGGGTATGCAGTTTACATCCTCACAGCACCACAGAGAATAAAATAAGGACCTCAATGTCGTCTTACAATCCATAGGGTTTGATACACCCTAGATACCTTGCACCCCAACGTGGGAGGCGTAAAAAGCATGTCTCAAAGATTGTGCATAGATGTGTCCACATTCCCAGTGCTAGGCTCAACTCGTTTGATGCATAAAGCAATACTAACCATTCAAAATAAATAAACAAAAACCTATGATCCAAAAAATATTAAATGTGATAATGAGATCTTGAAGATCTATCACATTCAAGAAAACTGTTCAACAGTTATAAGACATAATTATTGACAACAAGAGAATTTGTCAGATCACACATCCCTACTGCTAGTACTTCAGCTTTGATTGACATTCCTGAGAATTGATGCAATCCACTAGCAGCAAAAGTGGTTGTTCCTCAAAGAGGTAGACCACCAGGCTCCAAGGACAAAAAAATTCACAGAAAGAGGAAAACACCTGGAGACCTTAAGTTAATACTACCAAAGGACAATGAGCTCATGTCCATACCATCACCCCTCCTAGAATCCCCTGAAGTGAAAAATCCAGGAGAAATTGAAATGAAATTAAATGTTGTACATCCTAGGGAGGGTTGGACAAAGAGAATAAAATTGTCGACAATATATTCACATATTATATTGCCATTTACATCGCAAAAGCGATGATAATTATATAACATCGCAAATGCAAACTTAGAGATTGGCCAAATGTGGAACGATGCAAAGATGAGCTGGACTCGCTTATGAAACTTGAAGTGTTCAGACATGAAGTCCAGAGACAAAAAGGTGTCAAACCTGTGGGCATAATAAGTATTGCATAAAATAAAAATATAAGTGCAAAATTGTATGCTATAAGGTACAACCTACAGCTCAGGATTTGTTCGCTGAAACTGTTGAATAAACAAATTAAGATGAGCTTGACTAACTTATATAAATGTCACATCAGACTCCATATGTATAAGTTGCGAATACCTTACGATTTGGCAAAGGAAATTTGGATATGCTGTTATTGGATGTTGAGACATCATACCCATATGGATATCTTGATAAAGATATTTTTCACATTTCCTTAAATGCCATGAATATACTTCGAGACATCTATTCTATTGAAGATATAATAATATTATACAACCAAGTGAATCCCTTAACAAAGCAAGGATTCCTACTAAAGGTTTTCTTTGTATCTTTATGAAAAGAAAAGAATAGGAATGGAGATCATAGTTGGAAACAACTTAAATCTCATCGGATCGCCTGAAGAGAAAACCGAAATATCTGTTCAAGACTGACTATCAAATATTATATGAAATACTTAGGCAAAAATAAAGATATTTCATGACTCACAGATATATATTTCTAAAAAATATAAAATCATGTTACATTAAACTTTATACACCGAGAGTGTATTGAAGAAAGTAATACATGGACCATTATCATGCAATAAGTACATCTTTGGTAGTACGTTCACTGGTTGAACAAAAAGACCCCTTCCGTCAGCTGAAAGCGGGTGGGGATACTATTGGTCCTTAAGTCCCTTATCTAAGTGCAATTAGGGCACTTCTGGCTAACTGCACGTGTCCCGATAAAATAATTTCACTAGTCAAGATAAAGTGATGCACCTAAAAGTGCCACTGGAACAGAGTTAAGTATCTTCTATGCTTCCTCTAAGGGTCGGCAGATTTGGACTTACATTATTAATAATTATCACATATGCTTATGTAAATGCAGGTTATATGACCGATCCCTATAACGAAAAGTCACAAACTGGATACCTACAGTGGGACGGCCATCTACTGTAAATCTGCAAAGCAAATTATGAAAGCAACATCATCATGTCATTACGAGATCTTCACCATTCCAGAAACAAGCAAAGGGTGTATTTGGGTGCGCCTAGTGGTACATCACATCCTAGTGACGACTAGGTAAAATGCTGGTGTTTTGGAGCTGACCATGTTTTTTAAAGACCAAGCCACATGCTTACCCCACTTTTGAGGAGACCACATCAGAGGCGACAGAACAAAGTGTTGGAAGCAACGATCTAGGATCTTGGTTTGATGATGACAAACGTGTCGTTATATCTAATGTGTGTGCTTAGTGTGTTTCAGGCTTGGCGAAACAATATACTTTCACTATTTGGAGGTATTGCTATTTGTATAGCTATTTAGGAGTGAGAGAGATTGCTTTGCATAGAGCAAAGTAGACTTGGTCAATGGAGAGCAAAGTAGACTTGGTCAAGATGAAGAGATGAGATGGAGCCAATTCAAAGCTCATAGGATTTAGTCAAATCAATTAGAAGATCTCATCCTATTTCCTAATCCTTCTCCAATACAAAATCCCAATCAAATTATAATATTCCTTTATCATAGGGATTCCACATCATCCTAGTCGCACTTCATCAAAACCCTAGCCATATCCCTATAAAAGCATGCATCTAAACCAAGGCTAGGGTGTCGGCTATATACCAAAATTTCAAAAGGCATACCTATGCAACTCTCAACAAAAAGCCAAAAAAACTAGACCTATTATTTACATGCCACAGTACAAGACCAACAAGCCTCTTGATCCATAGCTTATCAAAGCCCTCATCTCCAAGCCATGCAAGCAAAAAGCTTCAAAGTCCAAAAACCCTGCTGCTATCTGCTCCTTGCCATCGACGGAGAAGTCGAAGTCACCGTGGAAGAAGAGACCACCGTGACCTGATCCCGCCGTCATCCTTACTGTCGAAAAGCACGAGACATTAGTCGGCGCCGTCGAGGAGAAGAACCACCCGCATGACCGTCGGAGACCATCGCTGCTGCCTCATCGTCGTCGTGGAAGATCGAAGCACTGTCGAGCTCACTGACGGAACTGTCGAACGCCACCGCAGAGATTGCTGCTGCTTGAAGCTAACCATCGCTGAAGACGTCACCACTGGAAGAGGAGATCGACGTTGCTACTCGTCGGAGAAGAGTCGTCGCCGCTGCTACTGTAGAAGGAGAACATCGTCGCTGCACGTCGCAGACGAAGACGTCGTCGCCATCTGCGAAAGAGCCCGCCGTCACCGTGATCACCAAGGAGAAGTCGTCGACCGCTGCTGCTACAAGTCGGAGAAGAGTCGTCGCTGCCGCTGAACACCATCGTCCCCGCTCGAAGAAGAGATCTCGCCACCGTTGAAGACGAAGACGAAGACGACCTTCGATGCCGCTGCATGAATGAAAATGAGCGGACGAACACGATCACGAGAGAAAAAATAATCAACGGCGGGGATTAATTCTTTGGATTCGAACGAAGGTGAAAATTTAAAAGCGGTGCTGACGTGGCTTGATGATTTAAAGGAAGTTGCTCTGCGCATAGGCCTCTTAATTTCTTGAGCTGAATTGAACTTCTCTGTGCACAGACCGCTTGATTTAAAAGGAGTTGCTGAGCGCACAGACCGACTATATTTGGGATTTGAACTGTAATTGCTTTACGCACAGACCAGTGCACAACTTGACATCCAGGAGTCGGATTGAGACACCGTTTGCGTCAGATTGGAGCTGACGACGTGCTGATTGACAGAGACGCCTACACGGACACAAACTGAGCATTTCTAAACCCTTAAACTCTTTTATTTGTGTCTTAGTGTAACGTTCTCTGTTGGGGAAACTTTACCTATATTTTGGGACTATTTTGGGACTTATCTGGTTGGGGCTAGACAAGTGGGACCCAGCTAGTTTGGGACTAGCTGGTAGAAAGCGTTACTAGGATTGATAGTGAGAGGAAACACAGTGAGTGGGGTACTGAGAGCCTGGCGAGTGTATAGACGTAGAGGGTGCTCTGAGCGTGCTCTAACTTGTGGTTTTGTACCTATTGCACTATTCAATACTAGTATCTGCTTTGGGGGCTGGAGTAGGTCGTTGGGACGACCGAACCAGGGTAAGTCTGCTGTGTACTCTGTGTCTGCATTTTATTTACTCTGTTGCTGCTATAACTGCGTGTGCTTATTCGTGTGTTGCATGAATTATTTTTATAAGCCTATTCACCCCCTCCTCTAGGCTAGGATCCAGATCCAACAAGTGGTATCAGAGCAGGTTTTAGGATCTAGCCTAGGATTGACCATGAATAACCATATGGATAGTGCTTTTACTGAGGGTCAGTCTGTTTCCCGTCCCCCTAGGTTTAATGGAGGTGATAATGCTTATTGGAAAAATCGAATGAAAATCTGCCTTATTTCTGTTGATTATAAAGCTTTGCAAATAATTGTAAAAGGTTATAAACTGCTTGTTATTAAAGTAGATAATGTTGAGATTGAAAAACCAAATGACAAATGGGATGATAATGATTGGAAATCTTATTCTTAAATGCTAAAGCGATGAATGCTCTCATTTGTGCACTTGATAAATCTGAATATAATAGAATATCACATTGTTTAACTGCGCAGGAGATATGGCATACTTTGGAGGTGACGCACGAGGGAACGTCACAAGTAAAGGAGTCTAGACTGTCTCTTTTGAGTGCAGAGTTCGAGGGATTTCGCATGCTACCATCAGAGAGCGTAGCAGAGATGTATGCGAGGTTCACCGACATAGTCTACAAGTCTAGCTCGCTTGGAAAGCCATATGATAGTCTCGATCAAGTGAGGAAGATCCTAAGAGCATTGCCAAGCTCTTTCAGGCCAAAGGTCACCGCCATCCAGGAAGCAAAGGTATTGTCACAATTGAAGGTGGAGGACCTTATTGATAATTTGATGTCCCATGAGTTGGAACGGCAAAATGTTGAAGCGAGAGAGAAACCTGAAGAGAAAGAGTAATCCATAAAGCCCCTTGCTTCGCAAGCTAGCGAAGAAGAGGATGATGATGACGACATAGCGCTAATGGTGAGAAATTTAGAAAGTTCACCAAGGCCAAGTATGGGAGAAACGAAATGGCACCCAGGTTTAATCGTTCTAACTTTAATAATTCTTCCAAGCAATTTAATGATCAGAAATCTACTGATAGAATGCAATGTTTTAAATGCAAGGGAAGAGGACATCTGATGAAGGATTGCCCAAATGAAACTGCTCAGCTTGCTAAAGGAAAAGAAAAATCGAAGGTATTACCATGGGATAGGGATAGCGAAGCTGAAAGCGAGGAGGAACATGAAGCCCATTCTTGCATAGCTTTGATGGGCATCCAAGATGAGAAACCGTCAGGTAGCAAAGCTGAACTTCTTAAAATTTGTGAAGAAATACAAAATCAAATAGTAGATCATGAGTTCACTATTCAATGTCTCCAAAATCAGAACTATGACATGCAAGTTAGATATGATAAGGTGTTTAAAGAGAATGAAAAGCTTAAAATTGAACTTAATGCATGTAAGTCGACTATTGAAATCATGAAGAAGGAAAAAGCTAGCTGTGATGAAATTGCTCCTTGTATTTCTTGTTCCTCATTATTAAATCAAAATAGCATGCTTAAACAAGATTTAATGAAGCTCGAAGCTGAAAAAGAATATGAAATAAGAGAGCTTAAGGATAAATTTTACATGCTAGATAACAACTTAAAAAGAAAACAATTGAATATGAAAAGAAGGAAAAAGAAAACAAGTTGGCTTTCGTTAGTAAATGCACGATGCTTGTGGAAGAAAATAAACAATTAAAAATCAAAGTCTCTCATCTTGAAGTGGCCATTAAGAAATTCTCTATGGGAAAACAATCGTTGGACAATATTTTAGAGAATCAATTATATGGCAATAATAGAAGAGGACTTGGTTTTGGTCTGAAAAACGTTGAAAAGCAAATATTCAAGAAATTCCACAATGTACCCTCTATTGTAAAGAACAAATATGCAAAGTGCTTTGCTTGTGATAGTGTAGGCCACACTTCATATTATTGTAAATTTAGGAACACAAATATCAAGTTTAAACAAGTGTGGGTTCCTAAAACAATAATGGCTAACACTAGTGGACCTTGTTGGATTCCAAGGTCACACTTAACACCTTTCATGTAGGTAAGGTGGAGATTTGGCGAGGAGCAAATTTTTCAATGTCTCATTCTTTTAGCTCCTTCGTCAAATAGCGACGAGAAGGTATATGTTTTATCCCTCTTTGCATTTCATTGCATACCTTCATAGTTGTTTTGTGTGCTTGTTTTTATTTTGTTTTGTGTGCTTTCTTGCATGATTTTTTAATGTTTTTATTTCCGAAAAAATGTAAAATAACGAGCTTAAAAGAATACCCTTTATGATTTATCTTAAGTGGTATTGTATGAATGTTCAAATATATCCCTTGTAGAAGTTAATTCATTATTGTTGTAGCAACATGAACATCTTTTTAGTAGCTGTGACATGTGTCATAAGTTTCAAATTTGACTTCTACACCTACATTTGCACTTTCACGATATTTGACTTTCTAAGTACTTTTGAAGATTCTTTTGAAGAATAATGGAAAGTGAATGTAGGAATGATTAATTTCTGAATTTTATAAGGGATATGAAGTGTTTAACCATGAATTAAAATTGAGCACAAAAGAATTGAAAAAAAATACTATATTTGCTCCGTATGAAAAATGGATACACTTCATGGCTAAAACACAACACACGAGTATCCAACTTGTGCTAAATGGGTAATCATTAGTGTTGGTGTATATAACTCGTCAAGCAATGCCACCCCACATTTAAAAGTCCTTTTAGGCTATGTTTTGGGGTTCGGTAACTTGAACTCATCGTTGATGAGGTGGGAAAAATCAATCCTAGTGATATTCATGAAAATTGGAAATTATGGATTGATTTGGTTGATTTTCTAAAATTGAATCTCCCTTAGTACTTTATTGTCTATATCACTACACTTACACAAAGGTGAAGAAGACTTGTTATGAAATTCTATGAGCTTGGATTGTCTATTTTTTGGAAAACTCATGCAAATTGCACGCTACATTAATAATGGTTTATTTTTGCATGGAATATTTTTGTGACTTCATTAATCCACTTTTGGTGATTACAAAGGGGGAGAAAGAATTGGAAGATTTGAGACAGTTTGATGTCCGTATTATTTAAGGGGGGATCATGAAAAATACTTCAATATATATTGAAGGGGGAGCTTGAGAGAAGGGGGAGCATGCTTTTATATTTGTTATAACATTGTGCATGCTATGTTGTAATACTTGAATATCTCATTCCATGATTCATATTCAATTACACCCTTCAACACACTTCGCACACCCATACTTATTGCTCAAATCTTTTATGGGTTTGTCTTCACCAAAAGGGGGAGATTGTTGGAAGCAACGATCTAGGATCTTGGTTTGATGATGACAAACGTGTCGTTATATCTAATGTGTGTGCTTAGTGTGTTTCAGGCTTGGCGAAACAATATACTTTCACTATTTGGAGGTATTGCTATTCGTATAGCTATTTAGGAGTGAGAGAGATTGCTTTGCATAGAGCAAAGTAGACTTGGTCAATGGAGAGCAAAGTAGACTTGGTCAAGATGAAGAGATGAGATGGAGCCAATTCAAATCTCATAGGATTTAGTCAAATCAATTAGAAGATCTCATCCTATTTCCTAATCCTTCTCCAATACAAAATCACAATCAAATTATAAGATTCCTTTATCATAGGGATTCCACATCATCCTAGCCGCACTTCATCAAAACCCTAGCCATATCCCTATAAAAGCATTCATCTAAACCAAGCTAGGGTGTTGGCTATATACCAAAATTTCAAAAGGCATACCTACGCAACTCTCAACAAAAAGCAAAAAAAAACTAGACCTATTATTTACATGCCGCGGTACAAGACCAACAAGCCTCTTGATCCATAGCTTATCAAAGCCCTCATCTCCAAGCCACGCAAGCAAAAAGCTTCAAAGTCCAAAAACACTTCTGCCATCTGCTCCTTGTCGTCGACAGAGAAGTCGAAGTCACCGTGGAAGAAGAGACCGCCGTGACCTGATCCCGCCATCATCCTTACTGTCAAAAAGCACGAGACATTAGTCGGCGCCGTCGAGGAGAAGCACCGCCTGCACGACTGTCGGAGACCATCGCTGCTGCCTCATCGTTGCCGTGGAAGATCGAAGCGCTGTCAAGCTCGCTGACGGAACTGCCGAACGCCACCGTGGAGATTGCCGCTGCTTCAAGCTAGCCGTCGCTGAAGACGTCACCACCAGAGGAGGAGATCGCCACTGCTGCTCGTTGGAGAAGAGTCGTCGACTTTGCTGCTGTAGAAGGAGAACGTCGTCGCTGCACGTTGGAGACGAAGACACCGTCGCCATCTGCGAAAGAGCCCGCCGTCACCATGATCACCAAGGAGAAGTCGCCGACCGCTGCTGCTGCAAGTCGGAGAAGAGTCGTCACCGCTGCTGAACACCATCGTCCCCACTCGAAGAAGAGATCTCACCGCCGTTGAAGACGAAGACGACGAAGAAATTCGCTGCCGCTGCATGAATGAAAATGAGCGGACGAACACGATCACGAGAGAAAAAATAATCAACGGCGGGGATTAATTCTTTGGATTCGAACGAAGGCGAAAATTTAAAAGCGGTGCTGACGTGGCTTGATGATTTAAAGGAAGTTGCTCTGCGCATAGGCCTCTTAATTTCTTGAGCTGAATTGAACTTCTCTGCGCACAGACCGCTTGATTTAAAAGGAGTTGCTAAGCGCACAGACCGACTATATTTGGGATTTGAACTGTAATTGCTTTACGCACAGACCAGTGCACAACTTGACATCCAGGAGTCGGATTGAGACACCGTTTGCGTCAGATTGGAGCTGACGACGTGCTGATTGACAGAGACGCCTACACGGACACAAACTGAGCATTTCTAAACCCTTAAACTCTTTTATTTGTGTCTTAGTGTAACGTTCTCTGTTGGGGAAACTTTACCTATATTTTGGGACTATTTTGGGACTTGTCTGGTTGGGGCTAGACAAGTGGGACCCAGCTAGTTTGGGACTAGCTGGTAGAAAGCGTTACTAGGATTGATAGTGAGAGGAAACACAGTGAGTGGGGTACTGAGAGCCTGGCGAGTGTATAGACGTAGAGGGTGCTCTGAGCGTGCTCTAACTTATGGTTTTGTACCTATTGCACTATTCAATACTAGTATCTGATTTGGGGGCTAGAGTAGGTCGTTGGGACGACCGAACCAGGGTAAATCTGCTGTGTACTCTGTGTCTGCATTTTATTTACTCTGTTGCTGCTATAACTGCATGTGCTTATTCGTGGGTTGCACAAATTATTTTTATAAGCCTATTCACCCCCCCTTTTGGCTAGGATCCAGATCCAACACAAAGCACACCTCTCCCGAGTTTTTAGATTCTGCTGCTGCTTAATGGTGGAGATATTTGCAATTTGTATATATCTTCGGCATGTAATAAATAGGAGTGATGAAAAATGCCTAAGAGATCTGAAAGCCTAAGTGCGTGTATAGATTTGGTGGAGTTAAAGGAAATTTATACTCTTTTTCCTTAGTTATGATTTTTTCCTACAGGGTTTTCTATAGCCAAAGGTTTTACCGAGGCAAATCTCATTAACTCATGATCTTGAAGCATCCACCACTTTTGATACTCAGATGATGCTTAGAATTCCGAAGTGTTCAAGAGCAGAGTTCACACTTATGGCAGAATAAGAGGGAGTGTTATGAATAACTAATCTTCTGATATGATAAGATTGTAATCTATTCAACAGATTGTATCATATCCATGTATGAACTCTCTCCATCCCATATAAATAAAGGTCTGGGTAGTGGCGGTTTGGAAAAGCGCTTGAAACCGAAGTAGTGGCGGTTACGACCCGCCATAAACAAATTCGCCAACCGCAAAAAATGCACTCCTTCCTTGTAGTGGGTCTCCCCAAGGAGACACATTCACAACACAAACAAAGTTTTTGATTCTTAAATTTTTTAGCCCATATTTAGCCCTCAAGAAAGGGTTGAGTCTTAGGTATCTATTAGAAACATAAAAAAGGAAAAACATAAATGCAAACCTTTGAAAAAAAATAAGGAGAAACAATACGAGAAAACATAAAAAAGACAAAAAAAAAACTTAAGTGTTATGAACGAGAAACAGATTTGGAGAAGGGT
This sequence comes from Scilla litardierei, assembly GCA_030789695.1. NCBI lineage: Eukaryota > Viridiplantae > Streptophyta > Magnoliopsida > Asparagales > Asparagaceae > Scilla > Scilla litardierei. The sequence continues at coordinate 83,072,982 of CM061139.1, forward strand.
TGAGGCTAGGAAACCCCTAGCCTCCTTTATATAGTATTCATAATGGGTACTCATGTGGGTGGATACCCAATAGGCCCAATGGGTCCTATTCATAACACTTCCCCTTATCCAACCAACGTGGTATACTCGACTTTATGAATACTGAATGATTCATTAGTACTGCTGAGTATCTTAAGGGGTGGATACTTCTGGATCCAAGTTAAGGGTAACTGCCTCGTTAAAAACCCTTAGCTATGGAAAACCATGTGGGAAAAACCGATAGCGAAGGGAAAAGAGTACAGCACTCCATAACTTCCCCTGATTAGGGGATGTGTCGAGGGGTGGATACTTCTGGATCCAGAGTCAATGTGGTTGCCTCATTAAAACCTTGACTATGGAAAACCATGTGGGAAAAACCACTAGCCAAGGAAAAAGAGTACAACTCTACAGTTGACTCCCCCTAATCTGATCAAGCTTCAGGCTTGCAGATCTCCTATATATCTATACATTTATCTCCTATGTGTCTATATATCCATCTCATCTGCAACATTCTGAAAGCAAAAGTAAAGTACAAGCATCACTCATCTATACAAGTTTCACTCATATAAGGCATTAGCAGAAACTAAAAGAGTGCTAGCAAACTTGGTAGACAGCTCCACGTCTCAATCGTCATTGTCTGCGAGGTACTTCAGGACCTGGCATTGTATGTTCTTGAGCTGCTCCTTGGGTGATGAGCTTCTCGGGATGGTGGAAGGATGTAGACTTGGAAGGATTCTATGTAGATCTTCAGGAGGTGGACGTCCCGTTTATGCTATTCATCGCGATGATCTGTAACCTGCATATGCAAATACATTTGACATAGAGGATTTTTCCTCGACCCTTGGAGATAGCGCAGAAGCTACATTTCTCTGGTCCAGTGGCGCGTTGGGGGCACTGCACTGTACCTGGCTAATAACTATACTGCTAACGCTCAAAAGAGACGCATGCAGTTGGCCAGGTAGAAGAGTGTGTCAAAGACACTTAAGGTACTTCTGGACCATATATATTCTTCCCCTCTTCCAGCTAACGGAAAAAGGGTCTGTTAATTTATATCCATACAACCAAATAGGTGTATTTGGTGGAGAATGAAATTAATGTTTCTTCATCAATCATCATTGTATGAAGTTTACATCTTCGGGATGATTAATTAACATCATCTTCAGGATGATAGTTCATTTCCAGGATAATAGTTCATCTTCGGGATGATTGTTCATCTTCAGGATGATTAATGTTCTGTAAGCCTAGAATTTATGCCTAGCTAGGGCTTTCATATCATATCATATCTGATAGATAGGCTTTAACAGATATTTCGATAATTTCTCTTCAGGAGATCCGATAATATTTTGAGTTATTTAAAATAATCTCAATTCTTTTAATTTGCTCTCTTAAGAACAATACTGTTTTTAAGAGGTGCAAACAACAACCTTTTAGTATGAGTCCTTTAAGGATCTTTGTCTAGGTTGTCTTTCCTTTAATCATATTATTAATATGTGTCCCAAAAAGAAAGGAAAGTAAAAAAAATTGTACATGCAGTTGAAGAAATTTTATATCGGTGATGTTGTCACATCCAATAGCAACATCAACCAAAAATTCCCTCTTTTTGCCATTCGTTGGGTTACACCTTGACATAAACCAGTCGATGCATCAGATTCATCTTGTAAGCGAGTTCAGCTCATCTTACTTGATTACTTCCTGGTTTGAGCGATTTATACCTCTAAAGACTATAGCAAATTAAAATGCTTATAGCTAACGATTTTATTTTAATTCTCCTTCAATACTCAGTTATCCCACAGGATTTGATATCATTTTTGATACCAGGACTTCAGGTCCAACACCTCATATTTCATAAGTGAGTCCAGCTCACCTTATTATTGCCTCATTCCACATTATTATAATTTGGCCAAATCTCTATCTTTGCTTCAGGCAAAGCAGAGTTGTGGAAACGATATTTTATATTTAACTGGCAAAATGAAATATGAGAGAATTTGTCGACAAAATGTGTTCTTTCTTGTCCAAAACTCACCCCGTACGTACTATAATCATTTGATTTCTCCCAGAGGTGTCTCCTTCACGACGCGTTAAAGAAGTGAAGGTTCTGGGACGGGTAAAGAATATGGACAGATCCAGAATTGGTCCTTAGCAACCAAGTTGCAATAAGGTTCTGGATTTGAGCTCACTTTCCTGTGGTGGTATTGTTTTTTCGGTCTCCAGGAGTAGATCTCTCTTTTTGGAGCCTAGTGGTATGTCCTCTCATCCATTGAGGATATCCACTTCTGCTACTGGTGGATTGCATCCAATATATTCGGTATGTCAATCCTAGCTGGATTTTTAGTAGCAGGGATGTGAAAGTTTTGACAATATTTATATTGTCAGTAACTATGTCTGATAACTGTTTTAACAGTTTCATAAGTGTGGATCTTCAGGATCTCATCACAATTCATGATAACCAGATCATAGGTATTAATGATTTAAATGGTCATTTGAGCTTTAGGCTCATGGATGATTGTAGTATTTCTGTTGAAACTGATTCTGGGATATTAAAGTTGTGAGGGATCTTCAGGATCTCATCAAATCTTTAAAATAGGATCATCAATGCACGTCTTAGGAGAAGTGAATTTAAATGCTTCCCCTGTTCAGAGTGCTCAGACTTTATTTATCTGGGATATTTACTTCCGATAAATAGTTTTGTATTTTGATGGTCTATATTGGTGATATGGGGGTGTCTACTCATCATGGCACAATCTATAAGATGTGCTCTAAACGCTTCCCCCGTCAGGGGTTTTCGGAAACTGTTTATATGAGGTGATCAGACTCATATAAATAGGTTCTAAGTATGCGTTTTGATGGTTTGCAATGTAATTGCATGTTCCCATGTGGTCACCTACAACTGGATTTTTAATGGATAAGAAATCCATTTAAATCATTTTAATGATTTATATTACCCATACTTGGGTGTGAACACAAGCTTCAGGGTGTTCGTTATTTTTCCAGTTGTAAAACATTTAAGTTTCCCAGTGTTATCCAGAGTTACCACCTTTTTATAAAAGAGTGTGGTTGGATAATGACCATTTATTTAGAGGATATATTGATGAGTACACCAAGGGTACATCATTAGTCCGGTTAAGGGAGTGGACGAAGCCTATTTATATCCCTTAAATACTCTCAAGAGACCTAAAGGTCTTCATTATCTATAATGATGATAGTATATCATGTTAAATTCATTTGAGGAAGTGGGGAGAGTCAAGGTCCATGTGAATGGAGATGATCTCATTTTCATTTTTCCTTTTTGAATAGGACAATGAAAGTTTCACCCTTTTTGACGAATCTTCGGGTTCGTCTGGTTGATGATGTCTTGCATCATCACTTCAGGGTGATATCGATCCAAAGTTGGTCGATTTTGGACACTTCTGGTGTTCCAAAATAATTCCTCTTTTGAATCTATGTGGCACTTTTGAAAAGTCCATTAAAATGCTCAAGTTAATTTTGTCCGGTAATAGTTGAACTGTGTTCAATCTGTGAAGGATTACATCTTCACTTTGACTATTTTGCGGATCATTTTGGGACAAAGCTTCAGGCTTCATTTATTTCTTGAGTCATTAGGGATTTCGTTTTGACGAATATCCTTTTTGAAACTGTATAAGTTTCAGAGAGTATATGGCATCCTCATTTTATTTTTTAGGGGTATTCAAGATAGCGAAACATACGCAGTAAAATAAAATATATTAAAACTGCAAGGGAATAATACTGATGATAAGTCAACAAGTGACAGTGTGATGTGTGCTCTTGAAAACATACAACAATAATTATGCTCATTTAAGACTTATGTTATGACAATAGATTTGATTTCAAAGTTTATTTGTCCTCGGGGAGTAGCAAAATATACATAAGGTCAATTAGTCTTTCGTCGTTTTGACTAGATATGTATGTATTTTTATATGGCATAAGTTAATGCACATTGATGTTTGCAAAAACATTATGGCTCTTATCAGAACTTCTGGTCTGATTTTGGCTTGCCATTGCTTACTCCATGTCGAGGTATATCGTATCTTCACTTTCCCATTTAATCCAAGACTTCCCCTGTTTTGAGTTTTCCTTGTTATTTCAGGTCATGTTTGATCCTGAACTTCCCCTGATTTCAATATTCCTTTTATAAAGGACAATGAAAGTTAGTCTTGCTAAGGAGACATAAGCAGGGGTTTGAGCAAATTATTTATACTTCCACTTTTCTAATTAATAAGGGACTTTTAAAAAGTCTATTTGAATGCTCGAGTATAGCTTCAGGCCATTTACTTGAGTCGTTCAAATTTTATGTGGATAGTTTACCATGCTCAGAGGGGAAGAAATACGTGGGTGCGTAATATATTTCTCACTTATTCATTAAGCCACGACTTCAGGCGTATGCTTATATTCAAGGCTAGAAAAAAAATCTTTCCTTGTAAGAATAAAGGAGAGAACTCTTTTAAAGAGTTTAGCGGTATTATGGAAAACTTCTGGTGTCCATATTTGATTATATAGATCATAGATCTTATATATCTGTTTACCGCAAAGTATGCATCTTTTATAAAGATAGTAATTTTAATTTTCGCATAAACCATCGTATTTATTTTATTAGGGATAGAGAGTGTTTGACTTTTGATTTGATTTTGAAACTTCAGGTTCATAAAGAGGATATGATATTAAACTTTTTGAAATCATTATTGTCTTATTGTCATAAATATCGTCATATCATGAGCCCATCATACATATAATGTAAAGTTTGTAAACTAAAGATTATGTACATTTGAATGAAACAAGTATGATGTACACATGCTATTTATATGCTGCAGGCATTTTTAAAGAAAACTTATCGCATGTATATAGTCTAGCAATAGGCGTTGAACTATATTAAAGTGATTTTTGCATGCTTTTTTCTTTTTTCTTTTCAGATAATGTGAATAATTAATTACTAAAAATTAACAATCACGCATGCTGTTTGATGGTTTTCATTGTGACATTAAAACATGGTATTAAAGCTAATTAATCAACCACGCAGTTTAATGCAAAAACAATGAAAAACAGAAATAATGACCTTAGGCTATGGGGATCAGCCAGCCGACACCGAAAAATAAATAAAAAGTCCAGTCCGAGGTTACATCAAAAATAAAAAGCATGAAAATAAATTACAACTCGGGAACTTCAGAGAGAAGCCCCTATCTTCATTGAGCGAAACGCCTTCAGCTTCTTTTTGGTGTCCTTCGGTCTTCTTTTTACATTTTCATCCTCACATACAAAGTTTCTCTCAAAAGAAAAGAAAAATTGCGGGAATTTAAAACGGTGTCGGAAACCTGGCTGATCCCTAAAAACATAGCCTAATATTTGCACATCCACGCAGATAATATTTTTGCAACATACAACCACGCAGATAATCGAAACACAGGCATTTAAAATAATTTAAAATTGTGTGCGACGTGCAAGAACATTTTTTTTTTTGAAAACTTTTGCCTTTTTGATCCATATTTTATTGTTTTATTTTACCGCTTTCAACCCTTTTAAAAATTTCTTTTAACTATTTTGGGCTTTTTAGGGCCAAAAATAAATAAAATAATTTCTGTGGATGGGCTAATTTTCTGGCCTTTTGGGCCATGAAAACAACCCATTAGGGTTAAAAATTGGGCCTCCCCCGAAAAATAGCCCGTTAGGGTTAGGGTTTCTGGAAACCCTTGGGGGGGCCCGCGACGTGTCGCCGCGACGGCTGGCCGCGTAGGGCGCGGCCGTCGTGGCGGCGACAGGCCGCGGCCGCCGCGGCTTCAGGCCGCGGCAACTGGCCGCGGCCTGAGGCCGCGGCACAGGGCCGCGGCTTCAGGCCGCGGCAGTTGGCCGCGGCCTGAGGCCGCGGCCGCCGCGGCTTCAGGCCGCGGCGCAGGGCCGCGGCCTGAGGCCGCGGCGCTTGGCCGCGGCCTGCAGGCCGCGGCACAGTGCCGCGGCTTCAGGCCGCGGCTGCCGCGGCCTGAGGCCGCGGCTGCTGGCCGCGGCTTCAGGCCGCGGCCCGCCGCGGCCTGAGGCCGCGGCGTTTGTTTCCTCCGGCGGCGCGAAGGGCGCGCCGCCGTTTCGCCCTACGGGCGTACGGAAATTTGGATCGAAGGCGGGGGGGGTAAAAAAAATCGGGTTTTTCAACAGTTTTGATCGCTAAAAAACAAGTTTTTATTGTTTTAAACATGCAAATCTTATTAAAAATGTTGAATTTAACCGAGTTTGTGAACTTTTTGATCCTAAAACATGCAGATCTAATGAGAAAAGCAAGTTTAGATCTAAAAGTTTGGATTTTTACCTACTAGATTCGACGAGGAATCTAGGCGACGGTTGGTGAATGATGCCCTTTTCGCTCCCCGTTGAGAAGATTACGATCTTCTTTTTCTGAGCGATTTGTGGATCTCCTTTCCCGCGAGCCGCCGTCTCCTCCAACGAGCGTGATCGTGCTGATAACGTGTTATGAACGAGAAACAGATTTGGAGAAGGGTTGAGGCTAGGAAACCCCTAGCCTCCTTTATATAGTATTCATAATGGGTACTCATGTGGGTGGATACCCAATAGGCCCAATGGGTCCTATTCATAACATTAAGTAATAAATAAAAAGAAAGAAAGATAGTGCAAGGTTGTAAATATGAAAGTCCGAAAGATAGACGAGAGAAAAGAGAAGATGATGGAGGCAATACAAAATAGGAAAAAAACAAAACTAACAAGAAAAATGGAAAAAGAAAATTAGAAAGTATGATGGTGGATTAAGCCAAACGTTGACACTTGGGTGTGACATGCGAATAGGAAAGGGAAATCATTATATTCCTCTAAATTTCTCAGCTAATCAATTACTAATTAGACGAAACTAAGAAGCTACATCCACTTTGTCTGATTAGTATTGTACGCAAGCCTAACAAACATTTCGGTGGACGTTATGGTTGCAATCGAGAGACAGCGAACCTGTCGCCAAAACAGTGACAACGTCTATTTTTCGTGCATGAACTACTTTTTTAAAAGAAAAGAAAAGTTCCAAAATAAATTCAGAAAAGTTAACCAGATAACCACTAGGTGGAGTTTTCACCTTCTTGATATCTGTCACAAGCTCATTAGTAAATATTATTACTGTTTTATTTAATTATAATTAAAACTAATGTTCGAAAATTCTCGGTAAAAACCACCAGTGGATTTTTCACCTTCTTGATATCCGTCATAAGCTCATTAGTAATATTATTACTGTTTTATTTAATTATAATTAAAATTAACGTTCGAAAAATCTCGGTCTTTGTTTTTTGGCATCGACGGTCTGTTTGTAATATCGGTATCGACATTATGGAAAGCATCAGAGGAATTATGTATTTTATTTATACATCATTTCTCCGTTGCGATCATCATTATCTCCTTTTTTACAAACCTATTTGACCAATATTTCGATGTGAACTGCTTTGTGCACCTAAGATTTTGTTCTGCGCACTCCCATCGCACATACCAATTATTTACAAATTTATCATTCAAGTTACTAACGCGAACATACCACTTGTTCCCCTTTTACCCTCGTCCCTGCACCAACGAGCCGACAACGATTTATTAGGGTTTGAAATGGACGGTGAAGAAAAGGGAGAGGGGACCTGCGGAGGTCGGAGGAGGGGGAGGTGGGGCTGGGTTCTTAAAGGAGTGGAGAGGGGAGGGGTGTGGCTTGGGAGGTCAGCAGAGGGGGCAGGGCTGGGGAGGTTAGTGGTGGGGGAGGCGGGGCTGAGGGCGTCGTCGTCGACCACCACCATTCGGGTATTATGCTCACCGTGCACACTCTTGGACATTTCGAAAATTTGTCGCTGGGAATGCACTGCAAGTCATTTCTGTAGCAAACTTGTAAATAAGTGGTAAGTGTGTGGGAGTAACGGAAAACTTGTAAATTGGTGGTTGTGCCCGTGAATAAAACAATGGGTGCACGAAGCAACTCCCTATTTTGATGTTTGATTTTACCTTTGAAGTGAGTCTTTTTAATATATTATATGAAACGGATGAGATTTTCAAATTTTAGTAATTAAAACTTTACATTTCCTCTTATTATAGTTTCAATTAGTTAGTATAGAAGACACCAGTCATTTTTAGACAAACGACATGCTAAAAATACTATTTATTATACCCTATAATTTGCAGCAAGATTAGCATTCTTCACTCTATAATTTCCTCAGATCATGAAAGTAAATTAGAAGAGACATTAGCAAAGAGGCCACCAAGGACATACAGAGAAGCTTCAGAAGCATCAACAATGATGAAATATTATCCCTCTCTATTATTTAGAAGCGAAACATACCAAGTTTGGGCAAACTGAAAACAAAATTCAAGGCCATGGTTTTTATTGGAAAGAAGAGAGAATAGGGTCCATTGGATCCCTCCTATGTGTGGTTGATTTGATGAGCACATATGTAATTGTTACTATATTTGGTTTTAGGGTTTGCTAGCCTAATAAATATCTGTAGATACCCTCCTCATTGTAACACCATTGAAATAAAAAACTCTCTCCTCTGTGTGGATGTAGGCTAGCTATTAGCCGAACCATGTTAAATCTTTCTTTGTCATTCTTGATTGTTTTTTCTTCATGGTATCAGAGCAGGTTGATCTCTAACTTGTTTTTTGTTTTAACTTGGAGATTGAGTTAAGTTTGTTTTTGGTGTGCGCTGCTCGTCTCGCAAATTTCTTGCCTGCGGCTTCTTCAGATTTGAATCCGATCAAGATTCGGATCCTCTGATTAGCAGGCCCGATCAACTCCTTCCCTTCTTCAGATCTGGATCTTCCTCTATCAGATCCGACAACGATCCATCCTGAGGTCCAACGGTGATCCGACGGCGATCATCCTGAGATATGAGATCTGACAGCGATCTATCAGATCTTGGTGATCTCCTGTTCTGGGTCGTGCTCCTCATATCAGCACTCGACTCCGACGGTGATCAGATCCGATGACGATCAGATCCGATGGCTCCTAAGATCCGACGGTGCCGTGCTCCTCAGATCTCCTCCTCTGCGCCGTGCTCCTGAGATCCGATGGCGATCAGATCTAGTGGCGACGACTTCTACCTTGTGACGATCAGATCTGGTGGCTGCTCTTGTGATTCCGCTGCACTCCTCAGATCTGGCAGCTTCTACAAGTGGATTTAGATCTCCATTGCACTCTTGTGTTCCTCAAACCAAGATCAAAGTTGATCTCTTGTGCTCCTCAGATCAAGATCAGACGGCCTGTGCTGTTGCATCGTCCTGCATCACATCAGATTTGATTCGTAACCTGAGACCAGATCCAATCGGCAGTAGCGAGATCCTCTAATCAGCAGATTCTCTTGTCCCCAATCATGTCGGACTCTGATCAGTTTTTCTCACACCAGAATACTACTATGAGATTAACGTCTGTTCTTCTTGATGGTATTAATTATACAACTTGGTCTTGAGCTGTGACTTTATCTCTAGATGGAAGATCAAAACTCGGATATATCTATGGGACAATCGATCGTCCTGATGAGAAAGATCCTAAAAAGGTGCATGAATGGGTTGCTAATGATCGGACCGTTATGGTATGGCTTCTCCATTCCATGGAACCTAAAATTTCTGAATCTTTACTTTTTTCGATACTACCAAAGATTTATGGGATTCAGTGTCAGAACTTTATGGAAATCATAATAATGCAGCTCGTGTTTTTCAATTGCAACGTGAAATTGCTAATGCAAATTAAGGTGATAAGCCATTCACTGAGCACTACGAGAATCTGAAACGAATGTGGGATGAACTGAACATCTATCATACTCATACAACAGATGCAAAAATCCTTCTTCAGCAGGCTGAGGAGGACAAAATTTTTGCTTTGTTGAGTAGCTTGAAAGAAGATTATGAGCAACTTAAGAGTCAAGTATTGATGAATTCTGAACTACCATCTATCTCCAGTATTTTTGCAACTGTTCAACGTAAAGAAACTCAAAAACTGTTATGATTGATGATACTAAGGTTATTTCAAATCAAGGTAATTCTAGTGCACGGCCAGCTAACACTGGTAAAGGTACCGGAGAATTTCATTGCGACCACTGCAACAAGAAAGGGCATACTATAGATCTGTGTTTTTTACTACATCCTCATCTCAATGCCAAGTATGATCAGAAATAGAAAAAGAAGGTGCAAGCAGTAATAGCCATGATGTCGATCCCAACAAGTAATCCTTCTACCCATGCTTCAGGTAATCATCACGTTTTTTCATCATCTTCAAAATCTAGCACTTGGATTATAGATTCTGGTGCTACTGATCATATGGCTAATCATCTCTCGTCTTTGCATACCTTCAATCATACCTTTGATAATCATATCGTTTCTGTGGCTAATGGCGCTTCGGCCCCTATTATTGGGAATGGTAAAGTTACATTCTTTCCTACTACTTCTAGTTCTGATGCTCTTGTTGTTCCACCTTTCCCAGTTTAGCTTCTTTCTGTAGGAAAAATTACTAATTCCTTAGACTGTGATGTTATTTTCTCTCCTAATTTAGTCAACTTCCATGTTCAAAAGTCTAGGAAAACGATTGGCAAAGGAACATATTCTCATGGGCTTTATTTGTTCAATCCAAGTAAAGGGACGTTTCATACTAGCAGCTTGACTGAGAGTCAAATTATGCATAAGCGATTAGGTCATCCCTGCAATCGTATTTTGTCTTGTATTTTGCCTTCCATTCCTGTTGAGTCAACATTATGTGATGTTTCTCAGTTTTCTAAACAAACGCGTTTACCCTTTGTTAACTCTATGTAAGTATCTGATGAACCTTTTGCTTTAGTTCATTCTGATTTATGGGGTCATGCTCCCATTGATTCTTATGATGATTACAAATATTTTTTGTTACTTATAGATGATCGATCACGTGCTACTTGGTTATACTTGCTGAAATCTAAAACGGAGGTATATGCTATAATTAAGGATTTTCATACTATGGTAATAACTCAATTTGGTGCCAAAGTTAAAATTCTCAGGTCTGACAAAGGCACAGAATATGTCAACCATTCTCTTGGTGAATATCTTTGCAACCACGGTATTTCGCCAGACTAGTTGTGTAGATACACAATAACAGAATGGCATAGCAGAGAGGAAGAAGCGACATATTTTGGAAACAACAAGAGCTATCATTGTCACGCCCCGCTTCCCAAAACGACGGAAGCAAAACGTGAAAAAGGCCCGCTTAGGCCAGAGCTGTGAAGCTCGGACCCAATAAGCGTCTGTAGGGGGTACCATTTTAAAATTTTTCAGGTTCTTGCATTAATAAGATTCGGAACAATAGAAGGTACAGAAAGAAAGTGGCATTCATTATTATAGAGAGATAATATCCAACGAGTACAAGGTCTAAAAAGAGAAGCCTAAGCATGGCAACAAACTATCGAAAGAGCAAACTAAAAGTAGTAACCTCTGAAAGGCGGCGACTGAAAAGTCCTCAAGGTCTGGTCCTCGTCAGGCACATACTCTGGGTCGATGTCCTCGGGCTCCACGTACTCTGGTAAGTCTGACTCGTCCACATACTCTGGCTCAACACCTGACGTACAGCACCCAAAAGAAAGGAACTGTACGTCAGGTAAAGTCTACAAAAGAGGGTTAGACTCTACTGCAAGTGTACTGAAACTTTAAGCAATGATTTACTGGTTGATTAGCATGCTGGGGTTATAACATAGCATTTAAAGAAAGTAAACGGAGCAGAAATGTAAACGCGTCAAGCAGTAGTCGTAGCGTGTACTACAGACTACAGGACTAACCTAAACGGGTCCAGACACGACGTAACAAGACAAGACAAGACGTGTGTCACTAAGGTTCACACCTTTTGGATAGAAGGCGGCCAGCACCTTCTCAACCGAGGGAACGCTCAACCTTGTGCACGGGACAAGACAAGACAAGAAGTGTGTCACTAAGGTTCACGCCTTTCGGTTAGAATGCAGCCAACACCTTCTCAACTGAGGGAACGCTCAACCTTGTGCACGGAAACAAGACAAGACACGTGTGACTCGAAGGGTTCACGCCTTACGGTTCGAGGGGGATCAAACCCTCTCCCCATGCGCACGCTCAACCCTACCCCAACCCAGTGCTCAAGACAAGACAAATCCGTACAAGGGATCACTCACTCTAGCTTGGTGAGTGCCCTATTGCCCGCAAGCTGAGTACAAGGGATCACTCGGAGAGTGCCCTATTGCCTGTAAGCTGTGTATCAGTACAAGGGATCACTCGGAGATTGCCCTATTGCCCGCAAGTTGTGTATCAGTACAAGGGATCACTCGGAGAGTGCCCTATTGCCCGCAAGCTGTGTATCAGTACAAGGGATCACTCGGAGAGTGCCCTATTGCCCGCAAGCTGTGTATCAGTACAAGGGATCACTCGGAGAGTGCCCTATTGCCCGCAAGCTGTGTATAATAAGACACGACGTGATAAAGACAGGGATGGTTCTTCTAGGGGGTCCACACGCACGCATACGCAAGATAACCCTAAGGTGTCAAAAAATTTTGTTGAGCTTAGACTTCGTCGTCAAGTCTAAGCTATCAAGGGACGTCCCGAACGCTATCATTTCACGTCCGGTTCTATTTGTTCACATTCTAACAGTTCTAAAAGTCTAAGGCCTAAACACGGCCGAAGGTACAAGTGAGTACACTTGCGTGCGGTGGCGAGTGTGTCATCCGCCCGGAGCGTCCCGTCCAAGCGTCGCGTCTGCGGTAGTCTGTTTGAAACAGGGTCACGGCGACGGTGTCAGATCGTGTTTTCAACAAATCCTATTACGGTTTGTTTCTAAAATTGACGGGACTACCCTATCAGTTAAAAAGTCACGTTTGGATGTTTTGTTCAGTCTAGATCGACATCTACCCTATATGCACAGAAAATTGTCCGATTGTCGATCTTTCCTACAGTGGCCAGCGATTTACAGATGCTGAAAGTAAATTTAGTTCACGTTGATCAATTTTAAATTAGGTTTTACGTTTTGCTACATGTAGGTTCTTACTACACGTTAAGGGACTAACCTTGCATAATGATCGCGTGTGGATCCGACGTCGGGTCTAGAAACGGTAGCGGATCACGTCACGACTCTAATTTCCGGAACATCTCGTCACTGGTCATTAGTGTTCACGTAGTCGAACGGGAAGCGTGACTGTCTCTGCGTCATTAGATTCATGATGTCAACTTAAGGAATCTAACCAACTATAATGCTATTAAGGTTCATCTCATATTAATATAGTTATAAATAATCTTACTTAACAAAATTCACTAACATATAATAGATATACTGTATTCACATATTACACTGACTTTAGCACTAACATCATGTGACAGCTATACATAATATTATTGACCATAGGGTACTGTTCCTTTCAAAATCTACTGTTGTGAGTGATGTTTTTCGGCAACATGTGGGTTTTCTCAAAGACATATGCTCCTAGGGTACCATCTGCTTTAGTATCACAATTTACAACTCAAACTATCCCCTCTCATTTTTTAACTGTATGATTTAATAGGTAAGTGTCTCTGCTCATGAAGATGTTCATAGAAACTCACCGTTCCATTCATTTGCAGGAGACTCTGTTGGAAGAGTAACTCGACAAGACGGCTCGGCAGGAGACGAGGCTGACGCATGGCGGTTGCGCAGTGCCCGGAGCGGCGGGCTGGTGGCTGAGCGACGGCCAGGAAGGGCAGCAGCCGGCGGACTGCTGCTGCACATGGAATAGACATCCATCGGGGCTGTCGTCATGATGGAGGAGCTTAGATGTTTCTCCGGCGACAAGGAGAGGACTGATACACGGGGGATCGTCAGAGGGCAGCACGCGCATCTGCTACCAATGTGGGCGGCTTCACCAGGTCGCCGGGCTGATGTTATGGATGGCCGGAGTTGTGCAGTCAAGGATGTTGAAATGGTAGGCCGAAACAAATGAGACTGGACTGCGAGGATCAAGGGGAGAGGTGGTTGCACGGCCGTCGGGAATGGAGGAGGCCGGTGGCTTGTTTGTGTGGGGTTGCACGAGAGAGAGGAGGTGCGGAGCTCGCGAGAGGGGGAGGGGAAAGCTCGATGGTCTGTGGGTGATGGAGTTTGGGGTTTCGTGTTTAGAGAGAAGCGGCGGCTGAAAAATAACGAAACCCTAGCATCCTATATATTAGAATAGGGGAAGAGATCTCCACGTGAGAAGAGAAATTTGGGGAGAGAGAGGCCACGTGGGGAGAGAGGGAGAGACAAGGTGGGCTGTTGTGATAGTTTTGATCACTCCATATTTTACACCATTTTTCTGCATGTTTGCATGCCATTTTGATCGCTCGAATCGCACTTTTCACGATTTTTCGGCAATATTGCGATGCTTTTCACGATTTCTTGTTTTTGTCGAATTTCAGGAGATTTCGAGCGATTTGGAGTGATTCTGAGATGCACCCACTCCGGGACGTCACCCGTGACTCTCCCGAGGGGAATTTTGCTATTGGAGAGGAGTGGAAGAAGAAAGAACGTCGTAGGAGCGACGAGGGAGCAAAAATATGAAGATTGGGCATTTTGAGCATGTCACTCGGCCGAGTGAAGGAGTCACTCGGCCGACCATCGAGGGCCCACTCGGCCGGACAAATCGGACACGCAGAAGACTGAGTATCAGCGTGCACTCGGCCGAGCATCGCCATCCCACTCGGCCGAACCACGGAGACACCACTTGCCCGAGTGGCATCAAGACGACGGCAAGTAGAAATCCCAGACTTACTGTAATTTTACAGTCGATCCCCGAGTTCTGACTCGGCTGAGTGAAGAAGTCCCCTCGGCCGAAGCAAAGAAAGTCACTCGGCCGAGTGACTCCCGAGGAGCCGACCCCTAAAAGTCCGAACTTACTGGAATTTGTCAGGGTTTGTCACTCGGCCGAATGACATTTGTCACTCGGCCGAGTGAGCCGCGCTGCCTGTAGCGTAAATTGCGATTCTAAGGCTGCACAGGGGCATTTTAGTCACAGCTTTTTGGGCGATTTTGGGGGGTATTTAACCCCAGTTTTTAACCTAGTTTAGAGAGCTTTTTCAGAACTTTTTGCAGCCCTTTTTAAATTACTTTTTAGGAGATTAGATTGAGCTTTTAGGGGGGAGAGAAAAGTGTTATTTTGTTGGATGCTATTGATTCTTCATTGGTTTGTCTCTCTCTCTCTCTATATAAAACTCTATTTTTATTGATATATTTAATATTGCTATGAATTCTATTGATTTTATTTGTGAATTTCTATTGAATTTCAATATGAATTGTGAGTAGTTCTCTCGTCTTAGGGCGGAGGGATGAACCCTACGAACCCTATTTCTAATTTGTGATGAATTGATGAAATTATTGCTAGAATTGATTAGTGTTAGTTTGGCATTGCTTTAATACGAGTAGCTAGGGATTCATACCGATTGGGATTTACAAGAGATTGGATCCCAACTCGATAGGAAGCCCTAGATATTCGAATTGGGTTACAATTAGATTTCTCCGGAATCGGTTTGCAAGAGATTGGACCGAAACTAGGGTTTTCGATTGCAATTCTATACCAATACCCGTTTGCAAGAGATTGGACGGGTAGGAACTATCCCAACCTAGGTCGTAGCTCGAGTTTGCACGAGAGTGGGCTCGAGATATGATTGAGCGATGATGTTGTTCTTCATGCTATCTTGCCTAGGTTAGGGTTTGCAAGAGATTGGACCCTACCCTAGGTTTGCTATAGACCGGCAATAGCGCGAGAGCGTGAGCTTGGTTCTACATTTAGTTGCAACTAGTTCACCTGAATTTCAAGTCTAGCAATTGTGACACCTACGAATCACAATGACGAGATACGGTTTGTAGCGGGGATTCCATATCCCCTAGGCGTCTTTATTAATTTGATATTCCTTTTATACCATTGAACGACTGTGACCGCTTTATAGCGAATATTTCTAGACTGTTCTTATAGCCAGGTGAGTTGAAGAAGACACTGTCTTTTGGCCTCCTCGTGTTCGATACCCGCTCGCCGCTACACCGTGCGCTTGCGGTAAGACTAGCGAGTCGCGTGCCCCGGTTGCGTAATTACGCGCACCTCGGGCATCATACCAATTTTTTGGCGCCGTTGCCGGGGAGGCAATAGTGTTTGATTCTACCTACCTATCTATTTTTCTTTTTTGTTCTATTATTTCTATTTTTATTTTACCCTTCCGTTGTGCTAACTATTTCTTTGAAACTTTGTTCTCCATTGCATGTACACGAGATCCTCGGCGAACCCCAAAGGAATACTATACGATCCGTAGATCGAGCGTACATTAAGGAGGATCCGAGCGGAGAGGAGACCCGTTACAGAAGGAAATTTTATGACCCATCCTGAGACACCCAAAGAATTGGCGGAGCGAATGGCGAGGATCATTTCCATAAGAGATAGGCTTCGACCTAAGACTTCTTCCACGACCTCGTCCATAGCTATACCGGAGTTGGCGGCTGACAAAAATTTTGAATTGAAGACCGGATTGGTAGTCCTGATGCAACAAGATCCTTTTCATGGGAACTCCCATGAAAACCCTCATTACCACATCCAGCTCTTTCTATCAAAATGTACCACCTTCCAAATGTCGGGCGTCTCCATAGATGCTATCAGACTGCGCCTCTTCCCCTTCACACTCAAGGACAAGGCTTTATATTGGTTGAGGACGTAATCTGAAGGAATCTTCACCACTTGGGATGAATTGGCGAGTGCCTTCATCGACAAATTTTACCCGCCCTCCAAGACGGTGAAAATAAGAAGTGCTCTCATGTCCTTCAAGCAAGGACCACATGAGACTCTCTATAAGGCATGTGAGCGCTTCAAGGACTTGCAACATCAATGCCCCCATCACAGCATCGAAGATTGGGAGCTTGTCCACAGTTTCTACAATGGACTCCAACCGGGCACAAAGCAGATTATTGATGCTACCGCAAATGGAGCCATTTTGTCGAAGACTCCCGATGAAGCTACGGCATTGCTAGAGGAGATGGCCTCTAACAACCAACAATGAGGGGACGAGCGAGGACATTCTTCATCCTCCTTGAAGCCCACGAGTATTTATGAGGCCAAGGCCGTGGCGGAGCTTGCTAGCAAATTTGACTCTCTCCACAAGGTAGTGGAAAGGTTGGAGAAATTCATTACCGAGCCGCAAGGAGCCCCTACTACATCCGCACCGACAAATCATATGAGTGATTGACAAGACCAATCCCAAGCCATGTATGTAGGAGGAGAGCAAGGAAAAGGAGCTTTGGAGCAAATTCAATATGTTGCAGGAAATTCCGGATATTGGGCCAACCCGGCCGCTAGAAACCATCCGGGTTTTTCCTATGCTAATAATGATGGTGCCTTGACCCTCCCCCCGCCTCAACAACCTCCTCAAGCTCGGGCTCCACAACCACCACAATCGAATTATCAACCAAGGGGGCCACCGCAACAAAACTTCCCACAGAGGCAACAAGTGGGACCTTATAGGCCACCCGGGTATACTCAAGGGTGGAGAAATCCCAACCCTCCGCAAGCTCAACCACGTCCAGATTTTGAAGCTAAGGTGGAGGAGTTTATGGTGGAGCAAAGAAAGATTAACACCACATTGAAGGCGGGACAAGATTCTCTCGTCACCGTCGTCGCTCAAATTGGGGAGTAACTTGCGTTGCTCAATAGAAACAACCAACAATTGCCGGCTCAACCCGAGCCAAATCCACGAGGCAACACCAGCCATATCAACGCGGTCGTTGCGGTTACGACAAGGGGTGGGAAGGATACCACCCCCCATGACTCAAATCAAGGAACCCGTGGTGGAGAATCTAGAAGAGAGCGAGTCGGTAATTAAGGTGGAAAAAGAAAAGGAGCCGCAAGAAGGAGCAAAATCTAAAGTGGAGGAACCTATTTATGAGCGCTGATTCATGCCACCGGTGCCTTTCCCTCAACGGCTAGCTAGAGCCAAGATCGAGAAGAGGCTAGCCAAGTTCCTCGAATACTTGAGAGGGGTGAGCCTCAATATCACTTTTCTTGATGCCTTAGTGGAAATCCCGTCCTACACGAAGTTCTTAAAGGACTTGATTACGGGAAGGAAAAGGAAGGAGAAGATCATGCTCGCGGAACAAGGGACTTGGTTTACTAGGAGAGAGAAGGAGCCCGCCAAATTTAAAGATCCCGGGAGTTTCTGGATTCCTTGCACACTTGGAGGCGTCCCCTTACAAAAAGCATTGGTTGATTTGGGCGCTAGTGTGAGCCTCATGCCTCTCACCATGTTCCGAAAGTTAAATACCGGCACGGATTTAAAGCCTACCGACATGAGGATTCAACTCGCAGACGGTCGGATTACAAGGCCGGTTGGGATCGCGGAGAATATCCCACTCCAAGTTCTGGGAGGCATATGCTTGCCTTGTGATTTTGTGATCATGGACATCAAGGAAGAGGGTAACACATCGCTCATACTTGGACGCCCATTCCTTGCCACCGCCGGTATAATCGTCGATGTGCGGGAAGGGAGTCTTACCTTGAATGTCGGCAACATTGAAGTCAAGCTCCATATACCAAAGGCTATGAAGCACATGCCGTATCATGATGAGCTAGATTATATGGACCTCCTCGATGAGGTCATCGAAGAGGCTATCCCCTACTCCATCGGTGCGCTCCACGATGATGGCTTCGAAGAAGGCCAAGATCCGGTCGAAGAAGAGAAGATGGAGGACTCTCCCGATTGCTCGACGGCGAATGATGATGGCGACACTGATGTCGCCAGAATACGAGAGCTTTGCAAGCTCTCGACATTGAAGTGTCAAAAGAAAGCTCCACCGATTCGAAGATCGGTGTCATCGGTGAAGTCGAAGACCGGAACAAGCTCAAGCTTGGGGGAGCCATCCCCCAACATTGCTCATGATGAAGGGGCACTGAGGAAGGCCACACACCACCACGATCCAAATCCGAGCGGTCTTCCTGGCAAGTTCGACGGGTGCATCTCATATGCACCCAACATCAAGCATTAATTGAAAATCCAAAGGGGTCGAGCTCAAGACCTTAAACAAGCGCTTATCGGGAGGCAACCCGATGGTTTTTGCATTCTTTTTATTTTGGTTTTTATTTTTGTTTTAGACTTTATTAGTGTTTTGAGTCTTTTTTGCCCATAAAAACCGTGACAACGGGTCTTGATTTCTATTACAGGAGAGGAGAAAAGGAGATCTCCCACATGGAGGAAGATAGAGGCAAGGAAGAGCGCTCCAGGAATGCACTCAGGCCTTGGGAGGAGGAAGAAACCAACTGGAGGAAGAAAAACAGAGAGTAGAGCGAAAACGGAGCCCCGAAGCAGAAAACAGCACGTCACTCGGCCGAGTATCATATGCGACTCGGCCGAGCAAAGGACCCCATTCGACCGAGTGGGGCACCAACAAGGGATGTCTACTGAACCCAACTCTCTGTCTTTTTTGTGCATTTCGAGTTAACTGTCACTCGGCCCAGTACGTTTAGTCACTCGGCCGAGGGAAACAGATACCCTTCTAGCATGAATATTACCGAGTAGCTTGTGCCACTCGGCCGAAGGAGTTTTCTCCCTTTGGCCGAGTGAACAGAAGCCACTCGGCCGAGTCGTAGTGGCAGGGAGAAATTTAAACTCATTTTTTCGTTACGTCACTCGGCCGAGCAACATAGTCACTCGGCCGAGTCGTAACTACCCCTATATATATCGCGCGGGCTCGGCGCGAATTTCAACGCAGCTATTCCCAAATCGCGCCCGAGCCCCCATTACCTTTCAACTCCCTCACCCGTGACCGCACTCCCCTCGCCCGATTCACCTAACCGCCGGCCCGCTCGGTCGACCACCGCCGACGATCGTCCGACCGCCGACGCCCCGACCTCCGGCGACACCCCCCACCGCCGGCCGACCTCTGGTGATCCCCTATTTCACGCAAAATTCATTTTTCTCCTATTTTTCTAGATCCGTAGACCCGTTGAGCCCCTAACCCAAATTAAATTGTTTATATATCTATTATACCCCATCTCCCCCATGTATTTTGAATATTACACGCTGATATCGTTGTTTGAATTGCAGGCTATCTTGGGGGAGCTTAGGGGAGCTTCAGGACACGTTTTTCA
Organism: Scilla litardierei; assembly: GCA_030789695.1. NCBI lineage: Eukaryota > Viridiplantae > Streptophyta > Magnoliopsida > Asparagales > Asparagaceae > Scilla > Scilla litardierei. The sequence goes on from CM061139.1 coordinate 83,093,066, forward strand.
CTTCGCGGAGGCGGCGTTCTTCGTACGCACTCGCTTACTAGCTCTCGCGGAATGTACAGGTACACTCGTTTCTTTTATTACGCACGCCGCATTACATTTTTATTGGGTGAGCACTCGCGGCACACATGCCGCCCCGCACTAGGCCACGAACGCGGGGAGCCTCTTCCAAGCGAAAGAGGACCGATGATGCCGGTCTCTCTCACGCTAGGGAGGACTCCCCTCCACCTAATCCACCACCACCCACACAGCCGCTTCCCGCCGATCCCATTCACGCACAGCCCATCCCCGCCGATCCTATCCCACCACCGGCTCCCGTTGTCGGGCCGATGGGGATCATGTTCAGAGACGACGCACAGCGCATCCGATTTGAGCGTATCGACCAGCGATCTATAGTGCCCTCTAGGTTCGCAAACTTAGCAGACCTGGACCGCCTAGGGGTGCTAGAGGGGATGCTCACGTTGTACCACAACGTGGGTTGGCGTGACTTTTTGTCAGTGTCGGCGGACACCTACGTCCGTCCGACACTTGAGGTACTTAGCTCGATCGCCCGGACCCCTGGAGGATGCACATTTCGCCTCATGGATCGAGAGTGCGAGGTCACTCTCGACATGCTTCATGCATTCTTCCAGTGGACCGCTGTCCCTGTCCCCGACCGAGCCTACGCACCCACTCATATCCCAACACCATCATTTGACACTTCCACGTTCTGGACACGTATCATGGGCTCCCACCATGGCTTTGACCCTAGTAGGGCCAAGGCCTCGGCCATCCTACACCCCTGCCTCCGCATAGCCCAGCGCCTCATGGCGAACACCTTCTTGGCGAGGTACGAGCCTGGGACGATGTCTACGCCTGAGCTCTATATGCTCTACGCGATGACTCGCCCCAGAGTTCTCGATAGGGATAGTGATGACCTGGTCCCCGCCGTAGAGATTGATATTGCTAGCTGGTTTTTAGACTGCATCATCATTTCGGTGAGCGCTCGCTCACCGATTTGCTGCGACGGTCTGATCACTCTGCTAGCCCTGATGACCGGCGTGGACCTTCATACTGACCTTAGACGAGCCCCAGGCCCCACTGCACTCTCGATAGACGTCTTGGCCCGGATGAAGATGCTTCGTCCCCACGGCCAGCGGCACTGGGTGTGGTTGCATGGTCCTTTTAGTGCCGATTACATGATCTTTCCGAGCCTAGCTCGGACACATATAGGACCGGCCCACGAGGATTGGATCCCAGCAATGGATCTCCTCATCCCAGCTGCTTACATTCTTGAGGCTGAGGGCACTGAGCAGGCACCCCCTGCACACCCTACACCTCCTGCTGACCCCGTGATCGCTCAGCCCGAGCCTGCACTTTCTGCACCTCCCTGCACTTCTGTCTCCACTTCTGCCAGTGTCGGGAGTACCCCTGCCGAGCCGTCCACCACGTCCACCACCACTTACACCACTGCTGTGCCTATCTCGGTTGAGCCTATTTCTTCACTTCTTCCCGAGCGTCCACCCACCATACTAGAGAGCGGCGAGCCTTCCTTCGCTGCCGTCGTAGGGACCCTGTCCGGTTTGATGTCCGCTGGGGTGTCACCTTTTGGTCCTTACACTTCCTCCCCAGTGGTCGACCCTTCTGTCTCCATCGCAGCCGTCTTATCTGAGAGTGTCGTGACGTCTGTCCCTGCTTCTGTGTCACTGACCTCTCTTGCTGCCTCGTCGCCGATTTTGCCACACACCACCACTGCTGCTGCCTCCTCGTCCCAGCCTCGCACTGAGGCTGGGCAGCTACTAGTGAGCACAGCACCTTTCCTGCACATACCTGCTGGCCCAATTACTTACACTGCCCGTATCAGATAGCCCCGACCTTCACAGCCTAGACCTGTCCGTCCCTCCGCTCCACCACCCCCTGACGCCTTAGTTCAGAGCATTCGTGCTCTTGAGGGGGCGGTGAGTGGACTCAGGGGCGATTTTAGGGCTCTCCCTACCGCGGTCAGTTCCATGGAGACCCGCGTCGCCATGCTTCCCGATATTCAGGCTTGCCTGAATCAGATCCTAGCGCGACTGCCTCCACTACACCCACCAACCCAGCAGACACGTCCACCACCCACCCAACAGACACGTCCACCACCACCTCCACCTCCACCTCCGCCACAGGACAGAGATGTTGCAGCACCACCAGCTTAGGCACACCCTTGATGCCATTGATCTTTTTTGTCGTTATGCTGCCCATTCTCTGTTGGTCCTGTCGATAGATTTTTGCCCCCCCCCCACTATTTTTGTCCCTATCTTGCTCACATCATTATTTATCTTTTTTTGGGAGAGGGTGAGAGTATTTTTGGTGACACATTATCCGCATCACTCCGATCTTTTGCATGCATCATTCGCATCATCATATTTTCTTTTTATTTATACTTTACTTTTTATCATTCATGCATCCTCACCCCCCCCCCCGACCGTTACCCGTCTCTCGGTGTGCCACACTTTGCACATTGAGGACACTGTGCACTTTAGCTTGGGGGAGTGAGTTCTCATACTTTTTGCTTTTATCACCTTTATTTTTAGTTTTATCACGTTTTTCTGCTTTTGCACCCATTTTTCATCACTTTTTCATTTTTTTACCATGCATCACGTTTTTCTTATTTTCTTTGTGTGCTGCATTGTAAATAGTCTTGTTTTTCTTTATCTTTATTTCTTTCATCTTTTGCTAGAGATGATTTCTCTGTGATGACGATGACGTGGTGTTAGCTTTTCTCTATATGCATGCTAATTTTGTCGTGTCATAGCTTTTGTTTCTGATATCATATGCTATGCTCTGTTTTGCATTTAGAAATAGTAACCCACTTCTCTTTTCTGTATGAAAATGGATGAAATTCTATTATTAGCTGATGTCTATGATTCATATGTATGCTATAGTAGAAAACACACCAAGATTCACGCATTGATGCTTATATCTAGAGTACTGCTTTCTTTTCTCATATCACTTCTTATTGCATGATTTGTACGCTTCACTTCAGGTTGATTGAATGTTTGCTAGCATTGACAAATCTGGATTAGTTTACTTTTTGAGATCAAACTGAGTAGATTAGATTACCCTGCTGAAGTTGTCATGCACGTCCTATAGAGTGAACCGAGAGATACATTTATTTCTTTCGCCACATATCTTGAACATTATTTCTCTATTTTAAATTCATTGTGAATCTCCCCTTAGCAATTCTATTATTGACATCCCCCGTTATTATATCACATGCTCCAAATTCCCCAAAACCCAAAGAAAAATACTTGTATATCCTTCTCTTTGATTTGGGATCATTTGTATATACGCTATTGAAAAAAAAGGAGAAAAAAAGAAGAAAAAAGGGGAAAGAAAAAAAAGAAAAAAAAGAAAAAAAGAGAGAGAAAAAGAAAAAGAAAAAGATTTGAGAATAAGAAAAGAAAAGAGAAAAGAAGTTCGAAAACGATCCCATCTCATATCCTTTCTCTCTTTCTTCCCTCTTTTGCTTTTATTTTTATTTTTTGACTTTTGGAGCTTCAAAAGAAATGGGGATGTAAATATTGTTTTGTATATGCCACCACGCTTATGGATAAGCTTGGGGGAGAGGATCCTATGATGTGTGAGAGAGTGGATACTTGACGGTGCATGACAAACTAGGCTAAGTAATATTTTATACTCGGTGAGATTGCTAAAGTTTCACGAAATCCAGAAATCTACGCTTAGCATTCATTTCATGAAAACCACACTTTTCTATTCTTACTACTCTATTGTGCGATATCTCTTATACTCCTTATAGAAAGCATTGAATTGAAAAGTGTGTGATCTACGATATTGTATACCGCTTTAGATGCTTCAGACGATGCTAATTCTAGAATTATTCCGTTTTTCATGCTATATTGATATTCTTGGGTTTTCTATTTCAAATGCATATTTATACTATGATATCGAGATAAAAGTCTTTGACATGTGTTTTATATTCGATGCATGCTATATGAGTAAGCAAAACCCACGTCTTGAGAAAAATGATCTAGCAGCTTCCCTCTTCGTTTTCTATTTTGTTTTTTGTTTTTTTTTCATTTTCCGCCTTTCCACCGTTTCTATTTTTCTTTATCCGCCGGGTTATCCGCCGCGCTGCCTGTAGCGTAAATTGCGATTCTGAGGCTGCGCAGGGGCATTTTCGTCACAGCTTTTTGGGCGATTTTGGGGGGTATTTAACCCCAGTTTTTAACCTAGTTTAGAGAGCTTTTTCAGAACTTTTTGCAGCCCTTTTTTGATTACTTTTTAGGAGATTAGATTGAGCTTTTAGGGGGGAGAGAAAAGTGTTATTTTGTTGGATGCTATTGATTCTTCATTGGTTTGTCTCTCTCTCTCTCTATATAAAACTCTATTTTTATTGATATATTTAATATTGCTATGAATTCTATTGATTTTATTTGTGAATTTCTATTGAATTTCAATATGAATTGTGAGTAGTTCTCTCGTCTTAGGGCGGAGGGATGAACCCTACGAACCCTATTTCTAATTTGTGATGAATTGATGAAATTATTGCTAGAATTGATTAGTGTTAGTTTGGCATTGCTTTAATACGAGTAGCTAGGGATTCATACCGATTGGGATTTACAAGAGATTGGATCCCAACTCGATAGGAAGCCCTAGATATTCGAATTGGGTTACAATTAGATTTCTCCGGAATCGGTTTGCAAGAGATTGGACCGAAACTAGGGTTTTCGATTGCAATTCTATACCAATACCCGTTTGCAAGAGATTGGACGGGTAGGAACTATCCCAACCTAGGTCGTAGCTCGAGTTTGCACGAGAGTGGGCTCGAGATACGATTGAGCGATGTTGTTGTTCTTCACGCTAGCTTGCCTAGGTTAGGGTTTGCAAGAGATTGGACCCTACCCTAGGTTTGCTATAGACCGACAATAGCGCGAGAGTGTGAGCTTGGTTCTACATTTAGTTGCAACTAGTTCACCTGAATTTCAAGTCTAGCAATTGTGACACCTACGAATCACAATGACGAGATACGGTTTGTAGCGGGGATTCCCTATCCCCTAGGCGTCTTTATTAATTTGATATTCTTTTTATACCATTGAACGACTGTGACCGCTTTATAGCGAATATTTCTAGACTGTTCTTATAGCCAGGTGAGTTGAAGAAGACACTGTCTTTTGGCCTCCTCGTGTTCGATACCCGCTCGCCGCTACACCGTGCGCTTGCGGTAAAACTAGCGAGTCGCGTGCCCCGGTTGCGTGTTTGCGCGCACCTCGGGCATCCGATCAAGTTTACAGAATCAAAGTTATGTTTAGGCTTTAGTTATATATATATATATATATATATATATATATATATATATATATATATATATAAACAAAATGACTAACCCTGTTAACAATGCGAAGTTGCCAGGCCTTTATCAGAAAATCGTACAGCATATCATTTTGAAATTTAAACTTCATATATAAATATAAAAAGTTTTAATAACTAAGAATGAATGTAGTAGAATAGTCCACAAACATCCAAAAATTTCAAGGAAAAAGCCGGAGCGATCGCGCCTCCGAGAGGATCGAGAATACGGTGATCGGTCACGGGTACGGTCACGAAAAACGAAACAAAAGAATAAAAAGGCAAACATCAAAATCTAAAGTTACGACACCCCTTCAATCAAAGATGATTTTTGGGAGAACGACCCGTGAAATGACGTTCACCAAAAATCCCACAAATAACTACTATTCCATACGGTCTCAACGACATATCACATCGCATAGTCCAGATCCAGGAAGAGGCCAAAAAAATACGCACACGAAAAGAGTCGTACGCGTAGTAATAACGAACGGTCGGAAAGCGGATGTTACATTCTACCCACCTTAGAAATGATTCCGCCCTCGGAATCACTTACTAATAGTAATAATATCTATATACACTTCTGCCTACAACTCTCAAATAATTCGTCATAACGCGTCTCTCCACTGGATAATGCCACAACTAGAATCACACCCTGGCACTTAATTATAAATCCACATCACCGTCTACAATTCAATAATCATCATGTCCCTAATATATTCTCCATCACATCGACTCATAAGTTTATCCTCTGAATTCAATGAACCATCAAACTACATCTATCCTTACCCCCAACATCTAATCTCCTAATCATATAAAATCCGTCTTCCTAGCATCCCATTCATCTCAACATGTCTTGTTACTTTCAATGTCTTCTCACATCATCTTAATAATCAAGTCTTGATGCTTTAAATGCTCTACTCATTTCATGATCACTCTAAATCATGACATACCTTCCTAGTTACTCCTATCTACCACTCGTCCAAATTTCGGGTCGATTAAGTACTCATCTCCTTGTGTATAATTTCATTCATTCAGAGTCCCCATCGAGTCCGTTACACATTGGTATCATTAATAAATATTGGACACCTCATTCTTTTCATCCGAAAGAAATCTAATCTAATATCTTTGTGTTCAAAATCAACCAATCACCGCTACAACATATCACATCCCACTCTAAGCCTACCCGCTAACATAACCCTATAACAAAAATAGCTAGTACTAACAATATCATAACAATCAAACATAACACTCCCGAGGAGGGAAAGAAAGGAAGTTTAAGGCCAATGATATATTTTAAAACATGTGGGAAAAAAACGTGTGGAGATGTGGTATTGGATGAGGGAAGATAGGTGGGTTGTGATCTTGTGAGCTAGTTTTAAAACTTTAAAGAGTTGGTTTAAAAGAAAACAAAAGTTTTGATACAATCACATGCAGCCAAAGATAAACTGTTCAATAGTACGAAAGACTAAGTCTAAGGAATTGCCTGCTATGACGCTATTCACACCTATATGAATACCATCATTCAGACAACTTCATACGCATATCACGGACCACACTGGGTATGCCACGTGACACAAGGGACATTCAGTAAGATCCTAAAGGTAACACGCTCATACAGGTCCACACACTCTACCTATATACATGCACCACGACGACATCATAACCCAATGGGCCCACTACTAACTAGAGATGACATAGGCAACTTACAAGCACTAACGTCTATACAATAGAAAGAAAACCGAAACAAAAGTGAACGAAATAAGATTCGGAAAGAACGAGCGCGGATAAGGCGAGGATAAGAAGATAGCTAGTTGGGTGGAACAAAATATTGTTCAAAATAATTAAATAAAGGAAAGAAGGGTTGCGTGTAAAATACGGTATCATATACTTTTATACTTATAAAAATATGTAGAACCAGGGAGCAGTTGGTGAAAAATTACAATTTGGAAAAAGAGTTAGACGAAGGAATGAAGAGTATGGTGAGGTACCGATTGTTTTACAAATATAAATAGATTTATAGCAGATTTTTTTTTGAAATACGGATATGATGATTAGAAAACTGATATACTAAAATTTGAAGTCCTTTTTTATAGCTCCAAAAATATCCTAAAAGTATTGTACGATAAGTGGTTAAAGTAGATTTAATAGTATAGAAAGAAAAGAATTATACATTAAATTATCAAAATTGAAATAAAGTTATATATATACATGTATATATAAACTGAAATTCGAAAGATATAGGTTAGAAACATTATGGGATGGTAATTAGAGGGTTTTGATGAAAATTTTCAAAATTCAAAGGATGCATTCAAGTTAACCGAAAGGTAGGAAATCTAAGTTCACACTTTTTTTTCCAAAGAATTGAAACTGGGGAAGGAATTCGAAAAAATATATATTGAAAATACTTTAGAAGGATCAGGAGGCTGAATGGAAAAGATTTAACGATTAGCGACTAACGACGAACGGATCACGTGATTCAAGGGCAAGAAAAAGAATCGAATGATCCAAACGTAAATATGACTAGGAGATGACCCATGAAGAGCCACGGTGGAATCCTATGGTCAATGACACAGAAGTGTAATGATCAGAAAGATGCTAGAAATCAGGGATTCTAATTATCGGGTTGTCTAGAGATCAGGAGGACTCGGTACTAAGACTTCCAAATGAGATAGACTGTAATCAGGATCTCAGGGAAAGGTTCCTAAGAGAATCAAGGTTACGTTCTGCTTGGTCTGAAGTCGATGGACCCGAGCGTACGACTAAAAGAAGAACTCTAGAACTCTAACATGGTCAGAACAGGGTGTGAGGCTACTAGGGTATCCTAAGACGAGTATGACTAAGTCTTAACCAAGGCGTTTGGCTAACAAACCTGGATGTCTATCTAAGTCTCCCTACCATCTAAGACAAGGAAAACCTAATTTATACTTGTACATGGATATTAAATGAATGCGGTACTCTTATTGTTCCGAACTTTTGCATGACCTGCATGGGCCACCACTAAAACCTGTCACGCCCCGCTTCCCAAAACGACGGAAACGAAACGTGACAAAGGCCCGCTTGGGCCAGAGCTGTGAAGCTCGGACCCAATAAGCGTCTGTAGGGGGTACCATTTTAAAATTTTTCAGGTTCTTGCATTAATAAGATTCGGAACAATAGAAGGTACAGAAAGAAAGTGGCATTCATTATTATAGAGAGATAATATCCAGCGAGTACAAGGTCTAAAAAGAGAAGCCTAAGCATGGAAACAAACTATCGAAAGAGCAAACAAAAAGTAGTAACCTCTGAAAGGTGGAGACTGAAAAGTCCTCAAGGTCAGGTCCTCGTCAGGCACGTACTCTGGGTCGATGTCCTCGGGCTCCACGTACTCCGGTAAGTCTGACTCGTCCACATACTCTGGCTCAACACCTGACGTACAGCACCTAAAAGAAAGGAACTGTACGTCAGGTAAAGTCTACAAAAGAGGGTTAGACTCTACTGCAAGTGTACTGAAACTTTAAGCAATGATTTACTGGTTGATTAGCATGCTGGAGTTATAACAGAGCATTTAAAGAAAGTAAACGGAGCAGAAAAGTAAACGCGTCAAGCAGTAGTCGTAGCGTGTACTACGAACTACGGGACTAACCAAAACGGGTCCAGACAAGACGTGACAAGACAAGACATGACGTGTGTCACTAAGGTTCACGTCTTTCGGTTAGAAGGCGGCCAGCACCTTCTCAACCGAGGGAACACTCAACCTTGTGCACGGGACAAGACAAGACAAGAAGTGTGTCACTAAGGTTCATGCCTTTCGGTTAGAAGGCGGCCAGCACCTTCTCAACCGAGGGAACGCTCAACCTTGTGCACGGGAACAAGACAAGACACGTGTGACTCGAAGGGTTCATGCCTTATGGTTCGAGGGGGATCAGACCCTCTCCCCGTGCGCACGCTCAACCCTACCCCAACCCAGTGCTCAAGACAAGACAAATCCGTACAAGGGATCACTCACTCTAGCTTGGTGAGTGCCCTATTTCCCGCAAGCTGTGTATCAGTACAAGGGATCACTCGGAGAGTGCCCTATTGCCCACAAGCTGTGTATCAGTACAAGGGATCACTCGGAGAGTGCCCTATTGCCCGCAAGCTGTGTATCAGTACAAGGGATCACTCGGAGAGTGTCCTATAGCCCGCAAGCTGTGTATCAGTACAAGGGATCACTCGGAGAGTGTCCTATTACCCGCAAGCTGTGTATCAGTACAAGGGATCACTCGGAGAGTGCCCTATTGCCCGCAAGCTATGTATAACAAGACACGACGTGACAAAGACAGGGATGGTTCTTCTAGGGGGTCCACACGCACGCACACGCAAGATAACCCTAAGGTGTCAAAAATTGTTGCTGAGCTTAGACTTCGTCGTCAAGTCTAAGCTGTCAAGGGACGTCCCGGACGCTATCATTTCACGTCCGGTTCTATTTATTCACTTTCTAACAGTTCTAAAAGTCTAAGTGACGTGCCCCCGGTTTGTGAGCCGCAAATGGCCGGGGGACCCGCGTGAGGGTTTAGATATTTGTAACCGCAAGCGCACGGTGTTGTAGTATGGCTTGGGGGTCGAACACAGGGAGGCTAGGATGTGCTTGTGTCAAAGAGGACCGAAATCACCCCGTGGGCGAGCTAGCCCAGATCGAATGATGGGTTGTCACGGTAAAGGAATGCAGGGTATAGACAATAAGAAAATAAAACCCGGGACTTTGGTTTCCACCCCAACGAGCGACTCTCGCCGATACGGCCTACGGGTAGGATGGCGATCGGAATTAGGGTCTAATGGTGAGACGTTGCCTCTAAAAGTGGTACCGGCATCCCATGGGCCCGATATTCCGGTCGGTGCCCAGTATGATACGCCGGACTTCCCGGGTTCGATCAGTGGGCACTCCCGTGTCCATTAACACTGATCGACTCCAGGAGCACTAAGCTAGCAACGATAACTCCCAACGTCTCATCCTGCCGCTCCCGCGCGCTAGGGTTCGGCGTCTACGCTAAGGGCGTGAGCTATGGCTAGGGAGTCAACTGCCAAGTTTATTCCCCCTTGGCCCGACGGTCAAAGGCGGTCTTTTTCCCGCCGATGACAATAAAACACCCCGCGTAACCGTTAGATTCCTAATCCCTATCGATTTCCTAACCCTATGGATGCATCGGGAAGAGCCCCCGAAGGGGTTTCCGCCAAAATCCCAGATTTGGGAACTACTCACAAATATTCATTAAAAATCGATCTAAACGAAAATGAACCGTTAAAATCATAATTAGACAATAGGAATGCGAAGGTAGTAAAGCAATTAAGATAGTACTAAAGTTTTACAAAGATCCGAAAACTTACAAAAACTGGGAAATTACAGCCGTCACAAAATAAAGAAAACAGTAAAAAATAACCAACTCCCGAATCTGGGAAACCTAGGGTTCTATTTATAGAAAACGACATCACCCGATCGGTTGACAAGTCAACCGGTCGGGTGAGCCGCTTCACAAAATCACAGCGCAATGCGGGGGTTTCACCCGGTCAGTATGAACCGGTCGGTTGGAACTTGGTGCGGTCGGTTGGATCTTGGTGCCGACCGGTTGGAACTTGGAGCGGACCGGGTGAGGAGATCAGTTGGAGCTCCGAGTCTTGGCTGTTGAAATTCAGCTACAGGTGAACCGATCGGGTGAAGGTCACCCGATCGGTTGGAAATCAGCTTCGAATTTCCAGAGACTTTGAGCTTTTGACCTGGTCACTGAACCGACCGGTCGACTTCTCGTGAGCTCCAAGATGCGTCCGGGTGGTGCACGCGTGCATCACCCGATCGGTTGGAGATGACCAACCGACCGGGTGAGGGGCTGAAAGATGCAATCTTCGTTGTTTGATCCCCTGGACCACGCGTGACTCCTCCCGTTGCTCCGGGGACACATGATATCATCGTTTTACGTCCCAAACGCCAATAAACTCCTGTAAAACACGGAAAATACGGAAAAATGAAAGAAAGCAAGAAAACACGAGAAAACACGAGAAAACAAATAAAAGACGACGGCAAATACGGAAAAACACGGAAGAAAACGCGCGTAAATATATGAAATATAAACGCACGTCAAAATCCCCCAAGCTGAACTCTTCCTCGTCCTCGAGGAAGACGAGTGAGAGTAGGAGCTCGAAGGGGAAAAATAGAGAGAAAGAGAGAAAAAGAAAACTCTATATCCTAGATCGCCCGTCAGTGCCAACAAAATCGAAAACGACACACCGAGCAAGCAAACGCCAAATCACATCACTAAACCAAGGAATACGAGTCCAGACAAGTGCCGTGGGCCCACGCGGTGAAGCGCGAGTGAGTGTGGTCGTGAGCTAGCAGTCCGTGTCACTATCTACGATGCGCGATAAAGCTCGATATACACAAATCCAAAGAAAGACCCAAATATCGATTCAAATTGAATTAAGTGGTGAATATATGGTTCAAGCATGCATGAGAATAGAAAGAGAATCGAAACATATCATGCGTCAGGGACTCCACAACTAGGGTTAAGGAAATCACCACACTAAAGCCTAGATAATAGCTAAAAAGTTCCTAAGCCAAGTGTTTTCGAAAACGATGGGGGTTGAGATGATGTGGAGTAGGACACTCGGTGCAAATTTTCGCCTTCCCTTTATTCTCGGCAGGTAGGAAAAAATATTCACACGGGAATTTTTTTTTGGGTTTTGGGTATTTGTATTTTTTTTTGGATTTTGGGCTATACAAAATTTTTCTTTTCTTTTCTTTTTGGGTTTTTCTTTTCTTTTCTCTTTGGGTTTTTCTTTTCTCTTCTCTTTTTTTTTGGATTTTTGGGTTTTTGGCTATACACATGTGTACTCTCCCAAGTGGGAGAACGGTACACGACGAGGGGATTTGCACCAAGTAAAACAAAAAAGAAGTCGGAATCTAAACACTTGGGCAAATGAAACTATTCTCGCTAAATAGAGCATGGGCTAAATGGGTTATCCTAGTCCTTAATTGTGGAATCCCGACTAAAGCGAAATGAAGTACACGATATATATATATATATATATATATATATATATATATATATATATATATATATATATATATATATATATATATATATATATATATATATATATCATGCAGAAGCAGACATGGGAAACAAATACCGTATATTCAAATCGAAGCATGATAATCTAGGGGTCATTCCTGGACAGGTATATAAAGTAAAATCACAAAGTAGAAGCACACCACACGGTTAGGCACGACACACGACTCACAAAAAAAGCTAAGTGGACCCACGATGCGTGAAATGCAAGAGGACTCGAAATCTTAGGGTTAGTGAATGTGATGCTAGGTGATAGGTGTGTGTGATTTTTTTGGCGATTCATCATAGGGTTCATCTCTAGGAGAAAGAGACAAAAAGAAGAGAAGAAAAAATAAAAACACGATGAAAACGACACAAAAACGAAAAAGAAAAGACTCAAATGACGCACAAAGTGCGACTCCCCCAAGCTGAATCTTGCATTGCCCTCAATGCAATAAGAGTGAGTACGGGGGGGCAATGAAAATGGGGGGGATGCACCGACACAAAAAGAAATGAAAAACGAGGAAAACACAGATACGAAACTGAAAAATAAAGAAAAATCAAAATCAAACCACACGACACGAAAAACGAAATAAAACCACACGACACGACAAAAATAAAAAGTAAAGACAAGCACACACACAAGAAGAAAATAAAATACGACAACACAGCAAAACAGACTTCCCCCAAGCTAGACATGACAGTGCTAGCAAATAAAATGTGATCATGAAATGCAGAAATATGCAAGGGGGTGAGTCAAAAACAAACAAAGTGAAATCAAAAATCAGGAGAAGGTGAATCCTCGCCCTCCTCGGAAGAGGGTGTGGGTGGGTGGGTGGGGGAAACAGGGGGTGTGCGGAGAAGCGGGGAAAGAGGTGGAGGAATAGGTGCAGCGGTGGTGTGAACGATGGGAGGAGTGTCGGTGGGGGTGGGTGGTGGTGGGAGGACGGCGATCAAGGCGGTGGTGAAAGGAATAGAAATGGGGGGAGAGATGTGATGGTGATGGTAGTGGGTGTGGGTGGGAGAGACTTGGACCGCATCGGCAATTTTCTGCGGTGCACATATGATGTGACGGTGGAGGAGGTAGAAGGTGGTGTGGGTGCCATGGAAGTGGTCGGGAGGGGCGAAGTGGATACCGGGATGGGAATAGATGAGGGAGGGGGAGATGATCGCCTAGGTGGGGGTGGGGGACGTGGGGATGGGTGGAATGGCGGAGGGGAAGAATGTGGTGGGGGATGTGATGGAGGTGGTCCGTGGATGTGAGTGAGAAGGCGAAGAATGGCGGCCACGTTACTCTCAAGTGCGAGGAAACGTGGGTGAGTGAGAAAGGAGGACGGTGATGGGTCCGAGGAGGCAGAGGACATGGCGAGATCACGGAGGGCAGCGACCTCCCTTTCAAGACCAAGACGGGCAGAGACCTGGCGACGACCAAAGGATGTGGACTGACGTGAGGCAGAAGTGGTGCCGGCAGGTAAGGTGGTCATGCCGGCACAGGAGACAAGGCCAGAAATGGCCGCTAAGAGGTGCTCAGAAGTGATGGGGCCAGGAACAGAAACATGACGACTCGGGCCAGCCCCCATATCTCCCAGGGACGCAGGAATATCCTGCTCGCCTAAGTGGGCGGCAGGGGAAGGAGGTCTACGTGCGTCAGGGGGAAGGAAAGGAAGGTGCAACCCCTCAAAGAACTCAGGGTCGGGCGGAAAAGTCCAATCCGCCACGATAGCCACAGTCATGCGAGCGGGGTTGGGGAGAATAGTGTAGGGGCGAGGGGGTGGCCGTAATTGAATTCGAAACGACCGTCGGGGCGGGGCTTAATCATGTGAATGTGCCGCAGGACGTCAAGATCTAGACGTGAGGGTCCTGCGGCGATGGGAAGACCACGGGGGATATGGATATTAAACGGGGGTAAGAAACAATGATAGTGATAATGCCCCCACAGCAGATTTTGCCCTTCCCAGCCCTGCTAATCTCGAGAAGCTTGTAAACAAGCCAATCACCAGCATGGATAGGGACAACCGGGGCCCTGAAACTAACTCCATCATCATCACGAACAAAGGGGAAAGTCATGGCCCAGAGAATAAAAAGATCGGGGATAGTCACGGTGCCTGACTCATCCCGCGGGAAAAATGCAAACGATATGATCCTATCGGCCAAACGAAATATGGGATGGATGATGGAGGAGGCCTTGGCCTTACCCCGGGGATAGCGATGGAGTATGGTGAGGCGGAACCAGAAATTATCGACGTCAAATTCCGAGGGATATCCGTAATGACGGATAGCGTCATTCCCTAGAATAGGGAAACCAAATATATCGCAGATGGTGTCTAGGTTTGTGCGGATGGTTTGGTTACGCACCCGAAAAGTGACAGTCGACCCCGACTCACAAACGAGGGAGGAAAGGAATTCTAGGGTGAGTGACGGGTAAGATACCGCAGAGGCATTAAGGAAGGCCAACCAACCTTGATTAGCAAAAAGAGTCTCGACTTCAGTGAATACACCGAGGTCGACGAGTGATTGGGTGTGGGCAAACTTGGTTGATAAATGCCCCCGAGTGTCAAGTCTGTGGTAGAAGTCTTTCTGCTCTTGGTTCCTAAATATGTATCCATGCGGGCCCAACATGGGGTCCACAGGGGGAATGATAGGTGCGGGAGGGGCAAGTGTCAGTTCGCGTGTGCGGGAAGGAAGACGTGTTTGTTTACGTCTCTTACGAGATGGTTCTTCCTCCCGCAATATACCTTTTCCTTTATCTCTCTCCCGGGCCATGTGTGTGTGGATGATGCAAATGGGTGCAAAATACTATTAAAGTGCACACACACGAAAACCAAGCAAATCGAATATTAGGGTAAAAATTGAAATTCGAGAAGTGGAACGAAGTTACCCCGTAGCAATTAGATCTCCCCGCTTGTAGATGACCCAATGTCGTGCAATTGGAGAAGTGTGGAGCCGCGGCACTCTTCTTCAGCAAAAAATTCGATGGTGGATGTGGGTGTTGGGAATTAGGGCTAGAAAATAGGAAATAGGAGAGGGAGAGAGAGGAAGAGATGGAGAAATGCGAGGGGGAGGTGGAGAGAGAGACTAATGGAGGATTTGAGGTTGTGGGAGAGGGATTTTGGCAGTCGGGTGCTTGGAGGAAGGCGAAACGACGGAGAAACAGCGAGATCAGGCGAGGGTTTGTGAGCGGGTGGGTCGGGGGTATTTATAGGTTTTAAGTCGAACCGATCGGGTGAGTTTTCACCCGATCGGTTGACCCTAGGTCGAAAATTTGATGCTGAAGAAACGCTACAGGCGACCCGATCGGTTGAGAACTCAACCGATCGGTTCGTCGCTCCACAGATTTTCCCGAAAACTCAGAGTTTTTTACCCGGCCCATCAGCCGGTCTCGCATCTTGCCACCCGGTCGGTTGATGAACTCTGAAATTTTTCCGAGAATTCCCCCAGGTCACCCGATCTGCTCACCCGGTCAGTATTCTCCACCTGGTCGGTTCATTTGGTGACAGACACGGCCGTATGTTGATACATCCCAACCGATCGGGTGAGAACTCACCCAATCGGTTGAGGCCTTGTTTTCTGCAAAACCCAAAAATCGTCTAAGTTCCTTCACGGAAGTTGTTTCGGCTGGATTTATTTATAAAAATAGAGAAAAATAAAGTAGAAAAAAATCCTAAAAAGTGAAGCAAAAGTTTAGAACATGGGTTGCCTCCCATGAAGCGCTTTTGTTTAACGTCGTTTAGCTCGACGCCCGTTGATGATTTTCATGGTGGGCGGTCCGGGTGATGCCCAAAATCCGGCATCTCTTCAGCTCCAGAGGTTGTGGATATCGGTGTAGTCGGCGGCTGTAAAAAGATTTGCTCGACTACCCTCCCTTTGTTGCCAGGATCCGGGGGCTTCTCCCTCAAATTGGCGTCCACCACCATCTTTTTCAGGATTCGGACCTCATCACCGATGAGGTCCATGGGTTCTTTTCCTTTTCTCCTCGTGGGAGGAGACTTAGGAAACCCGGGAGGGATCACATGTCGCGCGACCGCCTCATTAGCCACTTCATTCTTAGGGGAGCCAACTTGCTCTCCAAGGTCCCCCAAGCTATCGGGGGGATTCCTCGAGAGCACTTCCCAGGCACTCGTTTCAACAGCCCTATCTTCTTCAATCTCCAGCACATTGATACTAGGATCGTCTGGCGGGTTTGGATGCTTCATTGACAAGCCTAAGTCAAATTCGACTCTTTCTTGGCCCACATTCAGGGAAAGCTTCCCATTCTTTACGTCTATCAACACTCCGGCGGTTGCCATAAAGGGTCGTCCAAGAATAATTGGTGTCTGCTTGTCTTCTGGCATGTCCATCACCACAAAATCAACTGGTACATGCACCCCTTTCACATCGACGGGGAGGTCGTCCACTACTCCCACCGGATACTTGACCGAACGGTCAGCAAGTTGCAATGTCATGTCGGTGGGCTCTAAATCTCCCATCTCTATTCTCTTGTACAATGATAGGGGCATTAAGCTGACGCCCGCACCAAGATCGACGAGCGCCCTCTGGATTTGCACTTCCCCAATAGAGCAAGGGATGGAGAAACTTCCGGGGTCCTTGAGCTTGGGCGGATTTGCACGCTGAATGAGAGCGCTGCACTCCGCCGTTAACACGTCCTTTTCTTTTCTAGATCCCCGTGTCACCAAGTCTTTCAAGAATTTAGCATAGGAGGGGATCGTCTCTATGGCCTCGAGGAAGGGGATTTGTAAACTCATATCTTTCACCATGGCAAAGAATTTGCCATACTTCTCATCGATTTTTGCCTTGGCAAGCCATTGTGGGAAAGGCACAACGGGCTTGAATACCTTCAAATTCCCTTCTTCTTTCTTCTTCTTTTCTTCGGGGGTTCCCTCCGGAGCCACAAATTTTGGCGACGGGGCACCGTCGTCATTAACCTTTTCAATTGGCCGCTCAACGGTCAGTGGTGCTTCCGATTCTTTGGGCAGCACTCTAGTAGGAATTTGTGTCCCGCTCCTCAAGACGATGGCGGACACGTTCTCATGCTCATGTGTGAGTGACAAGGTCCGATTTACCCCCTAGGATTCACCTCAGGCTGTGGCGGTAATAAATTCTGCGGTCTCTGAAGGTTCGCCACTTGCAACCCCAGCTGGGTCACCTGATCAGTGAGCACTCTTTGTCCCATCTCCAGCTTCAGATTAATTTTCTCCTGGTTGGCTATGTATTGAGTCAAGAGGGACTCAACCGGAGAAATGGCACTCTGTTGGCCGTATTGCTGCTGGGCGGGCTACTGATTCCTAGGGGCGTATTGTTGATACTGTGGTGGTGGTTGTTGCTGCTGAAACTGCTGCTGTTGGAACTGCTGCTGGGGCCTAGCCGGATGATAAGTCTACTGTTGTTGCTGAGCCGGCTGTTGGTAAGGTGCCCGGTAGCTGAGGTTCGGATGATTCCGGTTGTTGGGAGAGTAGGCTTGGTTTGATTTGGTTCGTGGTGGAAATGGCGTATTCCCCGTAGGATTGTAAAACAATGCGCTCGCCTGATCCAACGGTGGTGAGATGTCACCACCGTCGAACTCTCCAAAAACTTCGGATTCTACCGCAACAATCTGTTGTGAACCGGCGCCACCGGCGCCTACCATCAATGCGGAGATCTGGGCTGACAGCAAGTCAAACTTGCTTGACAATTTGTCGACGTCTTCCACTCTATGGATGCCCCCAGACCTTGGTGTGGACCTCTCGTCACACCACCGTTCATTGTTGGATGCCATATTTTCCAAAATTTGCCCGGCATCTTCTTCGCTTCTTGACATGAAGGACCCTCCAGCCACGGCGTCCATGGAAGACTTTAAATCGTCCCTCGGCCCATTATAAAACAGATTTATAATCTGCCACTTGGGGGAGCTCATGGTGGGGACATCTTCTCTGCATCTCCTTGTATCTTGTCCAAGCCTCATGCAAGGACTCGTGGCTGGCCTGGGAGAAGGAGGAGATCTCACTCCTCAGCTTCATGGTCTTCCCCGGAGGAAAGAACTTCGTCAGAAAAGCATTGGAGAGCTTCTCCCAGGTGTTGAATGTGTTGGGGTCCTTCCCCCTAAGCCACAGCTTGGCCTTATCTCGTAAGGAGAAGGGGAACAGCTTCAGTCGGATCGCCTCAGTTGTGACACCGTTAATCCGGAAGGTGTCACATTTCTCCAAAAAGGAGTCTAGATGCTCGATCGAGCTCTCCATGGGTGCACCTGAAAACTGATCCTGCTGGATCCACGTCACCAAAGATGGCTTAAGCTCGAAGCTTTGGGCTGTAATAGCTGGAGGACGGATGGCGGACGTGGACTCGATGGAAGGCATCGAGTACTCCAGCAGGGACTTGTGAGGCGGGGTGTTCTCCCCCATGGCTTCAGGATCCTCTCTTCTTCGCTTCTCGGCGGCCAAACGCCTAAGGGTGGCGTTTATCTCTGGGTCAACGGGGATCAAGTCGTTGAGACTTCTTGAACTCCTGCGCATGAAAAACAACAAATATCCGTGAAGCGACAAGTGGGAAAGAAACAGATAAGATAAGAAATAAAAATTAAAATGAGAAAATAAAAATAAAAAAGAAGAATGCGAAAATTATCGCGAGTTAGGGATAAGAGCTAGACACTAGGGTTCATGAGATCCTAAAATAACAAGCACGTTGCCTCCCCGGCAACGGCGCCATAAACTTGACGTGCCCCCGGTTTGCGAGCCGCAAATGGCCGGGGGACCTGCGTGAGGGTTTAGATATTTGTAACCGCAAGCGCACGGTGTTGTAGTGTGGCTTGGGGGTCGAACACAGGGATGCTAGGATGTGCTTGTGTCAAAGAGGACCGAAATCACCCCGTGGGCGAGCTAGCCCAGATCGAATGATGGGTTGTCACGGTAAAGGAATGCAGGGTACAGACAATAAGAACATAAGACCCGGGACTTTGGTTTCCACCCCAACGAGCGACTCTCGCTGATACGGCCTACGGGTAGGATGGCGATCGGAATTAGGGTCTAATGGTGAGCCGTTGCCTCTAAAAGTGGTACCGGCATCCCATGGGCCCGATATTCCGGTCGGTGCCCAGGATGATACGCCGGACTTCCCAGGTTCGATCAGTGGGCACTCCTGTGTCCATTAACACTGATCGACTCCGGGAGCACTAAGCTCGCAACGATAACTCTCAACGTCTCATCCTGTCGCTCCCGCGCGCTAGGGTTCGGCGTCTACGCTAAGGGCGTGAGCTATGGCTAGGGAGTCAACCGCCAAGTTTATTCCCCCTTGGCTCGACGGTCAAAGGCGGTCTTTTTCCCGTCGATGACAATAAAACACCCCGCGTAACCGTTAGATTCCTAATCCCTATCGATTTTCTAACCCTATGGATGCATCGGGAAGAGCCCCGAAGGGGTTTCCGCCAAAATCCCAGATTTGGGAACTACTCACAAATATTCATTAAAAAGCGATCTAAACGAAAATGAACCGTTAAAATCATAATCAGACAATAGGAATGCGAAGGTAGTAAAGCAATTAAGATAGTACTAAAGTTTTACAAAGATCTGAAAACTTACAAAAACTGGGAAATTACAGCCGTCACAAAATGAAGAAAACAGTAAAAAATAACCAACTCCCGAATCTGGGAAACCTAGGGTTCTATTTATAGAAAATGACATCACCCGATCGGTTGCAAGTCAACCGGTCGGGTGAGCCGCTTCACAAAATCACAGCGCAATGCGGGGGTTTCACCCGGTCAGTATGAACCGGTCGGTTGGAACTTGGTGCGGTCGGTTGGATCTTGGTGCCGACCGGTTGGATCTTGGAGCGGACCGGGTGAGGAGATCGGTTGGAGCTCTGAGTCTTGGCTGTTGAAATTCAGCTACAGGTGAACCGATCGGGTGAAGGTCACCCGATCGGTTGGAAATCAGCTTCGAATTTCCAGAGACTTTGAGCTTTTGACCTGGTCACTGAACCGACCGGGCGACTTCTCGTGAGCTCCAATCTGCGTCCGGGTGGTGCACGCGTGCATCACCCGATCGGTTGGAGATGACCAACCGACCGGGTGAGGGGCTAAAAGATGCAATCTTCGTCGTTTGATCCCCTGGATCACGCGTGACTCCTCCCGTTGCTCCGGGGACACATGATATCATCGTTTTACGTCCCAAACGCCAACAAACTCCTGCAAAACACGGAAAATACAGAAAAGTGAAAGAAAACAAGAAAATACAAGAAAACACGAGATAACAAATAAAAGACGGCGGTAAATACAGAAAAACGCGGAAGAAAACTCGCGTAAATATATGAAATATAAACGCACGTCACTAAGGCCTAAACATGGCCGAAGGTACAAGTGAGTACACTTGCCTGCGGTGGCGAGTGTGTCATCTGTCCGGAGCGTCCCGTCCAAGCGTCGCGTCTGTGGTAGTCCGTCTGAAACAGGGTCACAGCGACGGTGCCAGGTCACGTTTTCAACAAATCCTATTAGGGTTTGTTTCTAAAATTGACGGGACTACCCTATCAGTCAAAAAGTCACGTTTGGATGTTTTGTTCAGTCTAGATCGACATCTACCCTATATGCACAGAAAATTGTTCGATTGTCGATCTTTCCTATGGTGGGCAGCGTTTTACAGATGCTGAAAGTAAATTTAGTTCACGTTGATCAATTTTAAATTAGGTTTTATGTTTTGGTACGTGTGGGTTCTTACTACACGTTAAGGGACTAACCTTGCATAACAATCGCGCGTGGATCCGACGTCTGGTCTAGAAACGGTAGCGGATCGCGTCACGACTCCAATTTCCAGAACGTCTCGTCACTGGTCTTTACTGTTCACGTAGTCGAATGGGAAGCGTGACTGTCTCTGCGTCATTAGATTCACGATGTCAACTTTAGGAATCTAACCAACTATAATGCTATTAAGGTTCATCTCATATTAATATAGTTATAAATAATCTTACTTAACAAAATTCACTAACATATAATAGATATATTGTATTCACATATTACACTGACTTTAGCACTAACATCATGTGACAGCTATACATAATTTTATTGACCATAGGGTATTGTTCCTTTCAAAATCTACTGTTGCGAGTAATGTTTTTCGGCAACCTGTGGGTTTTCTCAAAGACATATGCTCCTAGGGTACCATCTGCTTTAGTATCACAATTTACAACTCAAACTATCCCCTCTCATTTTTTTAACTGTATGATTTAATAGGTAAGTGTTTCCGCTCATGAAGATGCTCATAGAAACTCACCATTCCATTCATTTGCAGAAGACTCTATTGGAAGAGGAACTCGACAAGACGGCTCGGCAGGAGACGGGGCTGACGCACGACGGTTGCGTGGTGCCCGGAGCGGCGGGCTGGTGGCTGAGCGACGGTCGGGAAGGGCAGCAGCCTGCGGGCTGCTGCTGCGTGTGGAAGAGACATCCATTGGGGCTGTCGTCATGATAGAGGAGCTCAGATGTTGCTCCGGCGACAAGGAGAGGGCTGACATACGGGGGATGGTCGGAGTGCAGCGCGCGCATCTGCTGCCAATGGGGGCGGCTTCACCAGGTCGCCGGGCTGATGTTGTGGATGGCCGGAGTTGTGCAGTCAAGGAGGTTGAAATGGCAGGTCGAAACAAATG
Source organism: Scilla litardierei (assembly GCA_030789695.1). Classification (NCBI taxonomy): domain Eukaryota; kingdom Viridiplantae; phylum Streptophyta; class Magnoliopsida; order Asparagales; family Asparagaceae; genus Scilla; species Scilla litardierei. Next base: position 83,115,052 of record CM061139.1, read on the forward strand.
AGACTGGACTGCGAGGATCAAGGGTAGAGGTGGTTGCACGGCCATCGAGAATGGAGGAGGCCTGCGGCTTGTTTGTGTGGGGTTGCACGAGAGAGAGGAGGTGCGGAGCTCGCGAGAGGGGGAGGGGAAAGCTCGAAGGTCTGTGGGTGATGGAGTTTGGCGTTTCGTGTTTAGAGAGAAGCGGCGGCTGAAAAATAACGAAACCCTAGCATCCTATATATTAGAATAAGGGAAGAGATCTCCACGTGAGAAGAGAAATTTGGGGAGAGAGAGGCCACGTGGGGAGAGAGGGAGAGACAAGGTGGGTTGTTGTGATAGTTTACAGAGTCAAAGTTAGGTTTAGGCTTTAGTTTTATATATATATATATATATATATATATATATATATATATATATATATATATAATAAACAAAATGACTAACCCTGTTAACAATGCGAAGTTGTCAGGCCTTTATTAGAAAATCATACAGCATATCATTTTGAAATTTAAACATCATATATAAATATAAAAAGTTTTAATAACTAAGAATGAATGTAGTAGAATAGTCCACAGACATCCAAAAATTTCAAGGAAAAAGCCGGAGCGATCGCACCTCCGAGAGGATCGAGAATACGGTGGTCGGTCACGGGCTAGGGTCACGGAAAACGAAACAAAAGAATAAAAAGGCAAACATTGAAATCTAAAGTTACGACACCCCTTCAATCAAAGATGATTTGTGGGAGAACGACCCGTGAAATGACGTTCACCAAAAATCCCACAAATAACTACTCTTCTATACAGTCTCAACGACATATCACATCGCATAGTCCAGATCCAGGAAGAGGCCAAAAAAATACACACACGAAAAGAGTCGTACGCGCAGTAATAACGAACTGTCAGAAAGCGGCCGTTACAATCATGCTTCAGATGAATGTGCCGAAGATTTATTGGCCCCACAGAGTTTTGACTACAGTTTACTTAATTAATCGTACGCTTAGTAAAGTGATTAATTTCAAGGCTCTATTGGAAGTTTTGCAAGATAGTAAACCTGGTCTATCTCATCTGCGAGTGTTTGGATGCGTTTGCTATGTGCATCGATCATCTACTAATCGTGACAGGTTAGACCCTCGAGCAATTTAGTGTGTGTTCTTTGGTTATTCTTTTATGCAGAAATGGTACATATGTTATGACAGATCTGCTCGTAAGATATTTGTCTCTCGAGATGTTCGTTTTTCTGAAAATGAACCATTATTCGACTGGAAGGATAAGTATGGGAGCTGGTCCCATGTAGCGTATATGTCAGATTTTTGGGTGTCTCTTCCGATTATTAGCTCCACAGATGACAGTGTTGAGACTGATGCAGATCATTCGATAGCTGAAATGTCCTCTAATGCTATACCAGTAACTGAAACACCATCTCCTGTTATTAATATCGAAACTGCTCCACCAACAGTTGAAGTTGATCAAGAATCGCATTCGGTAGTTGAAACTGAAGCAGATCATCAGCCTCCAAGACGCTCGGATAGAGAAAAGTGTCCTTCTGTGATGTTGAAAGACCATATTAGCTATCATAGTGCTATCTCCTATCCTATACAAGCTTATTTAACATACAACAATGTTACTAAAAACATTCTGATTTTCTATGTTCATTGTTATGTGAAGTTGAGCTGAGTAATTTCAGAGATGCTAATTCCTCTCCGGTTTGGAGACAAGCAATGAATGAAGAGTTACATACTCTTGATGAGAATCATACATGGGATATTGTTAAGCTACCTTCTGGAAAGAAGGCTGTTGGGTGTCGTTGGGTTTATAAGATCATACACCGGAGCGATGTGACCATTAAACGACATATGGCAAGACTTGTTGCTAGCGGATTTACTTAGATGTATGGAGGCGATTATAAATAAACGTTTACTCCGGTTGCCAAAATGAACACGTTTCGAGTTCTCATGTCCTTAGCACTAAATCATGGTTGTAAGATATTTCAGATGGATGTGAAAAATGCTTTCTTTCATGGAGATCTAGAAGAAGAAGTCTATATGAGTGTTCCACCTGGACATCCACAAGGGTCCATTTTTGGAGTATCTTTCAAATTAAGAAAAGCTATTTATGGGCTTAAGCAATCACCATGAGCCTGGTAAGCAAAACTAAGTTCTGTTCTCATGGTGAATGTTCTTAAGCGCTTCGATCCGACCTTATTTGTTAAGAGAAGTAAGTCTGGCATCATTATCGTTTTGGTATATGTAGATGATATTGTGATTACTGGTGATGATCAAGCTGAAATCTCAAGACTGAAAGCATTGATGCATAGAAGATTTGCTATCAAGGATTTGGGATTATTAAAATATTTTATTGGGTTGAAAGTTGCCTATTCTGATAAAGGTATGTTTCTTAATCAACGGAAAAATGTTCTTGACTTATTAAAGGAAACAGAAAAGATGGTTGTTAAACCGTCAGATACGCCTACTGATAGTGGTGGTAAGCTTGATGCTGACGGTAAGTTATATTCGGATATTAGAAAGTTTCAACACTTGGTTGGTCGACTGATTTATCTTACTATTACTCGCACGGATATTTCATATGCTGTAAGTTTGGTAAGACGATTTATGCATGCTCCATCTGTTAATCATATGAATGCGATTAATAGAATAAGACAATATCTGAAAGGCTCACCTAGAAGAGATATTTGGATGTGTAAGAATGGACATAATGACATTACTGCTTATACTGATGCTGATTGGGCTGGATGTCCTGTTGATAGAGGATCTACAACAGGTTATTGCATATTTGTTGGTGGAAATTTAGTCATTTGGAAGATTAAAAAGCAAAATGTGGTAGCTCGATCAAGTGCAGAAGCAGAATACCGTGCAATGGCCTCCACCACAAGTGAAATAATTTTGGCTTCGGTCTCTTCTTGATGATTTAGGTTTTGGTTCGTCTTGACCAACAATGATGTGATAATCAAGCGGCGATTCATATTGCATCAAATCTCATGTTTCATGAAAGGACTAAATTAACACATTGAGGTATATTGGCATTTTGTGCGAGAGAATAGACAAGCCAATACTATATGCACTCCATTTGTCAGTAGTGATCAACAACTGGCTGATATCTTTACTAAAGGTTTATTCGCCGCTAAATTCTAAGAGATATTGTCCAAGTTGGACTCTATCGATATTTTCGCACCAAATTGAGGGGGGAGTATTGGAAAGAAGAGTGAATAGGGTCCATTGGATCCCTCCTATGTGTGGTTGATTTGATTAGCACATATGTAGTTGTTACTGCATTTGGTTTTAGGGTTTGTTAGCTTTGTAAATATCGGCGGCTACCCTCCTCATTGTAACACAATTGAAATAAGAAAACTCTCTCTTCTCTGTGTGGATGCAGGCTAGCAATTAGCCGAACCACGTTAAATCTTTCTTTGTCGTTCTTGAATGTTCTTTCTTTAGTTTTCAACGATGAGCAGCCCACCAACTCCGAGCTGTGGGGCTGCAAACTAGTGCACTTTGCAGGTTGGAAAATTTGAATCTTTAAAACCTAAAATTCTATTCTACTTTCATTGCTGATTGGGTCTATGGTTAAGTTGAGCCTTACGATACCCTAATGATTGAGCCAGCACCAACCCCAGAAGACTGCAGACTCCTCTGCTTGGATATGCGTTTCCAATGGCCACTCATCAAGTTTGCGGCTCCATTCAACTCACTAGGCTGGCCACATTGTCAACAGAGTCCATTGTCCATTTCCTAGCCCAGTCTCTGTCTCCTATAACTCCAATACATAGCCAGGATATGGAAATCTTCGTACTATTATGTATGAATTATGAAGTGATATGACCTCAGAGATGAGAATTCTTTTCTTCCTTCTCTATAAAATGACGGAACTGACTTCAACAGCTGAGTTAGCTGTGTGCTCATACTCATGGCTATAATTTTCAAAGGTTCATGGGAGTTTTCCATATGATTTGAGGTCGACTTGGATGGCTGGTATCCAATGAAACATGTGGGCGATCCAACCCTGTCAAGAAAAAACCAGTGGATTGTAGCAAAAATAAATATAGCCACTGAGTGACTCAATCACATATTGTTCAGTTCAATACATGAAACAAACAGCAAACAACTTGGTATACAATTTTCATTTGGTCCCTCTTCTAGAACGCAGCAATTTCTTCTTATCTACTTGCACAAGAATATTGGACAAACATGGGTCCGCATGTTTTAGATTCAATAGTCATGATTTATTTCTTACTAGGCAACCTATATAAAAAAATTCATTGGCTCCATTCACACAGAATTCTCCTCCTAATCCATATCCAATGTCGTATGATTTGGGGGATGCTATCGTGATCGTAATGTAGAAACAACAAGAAAGCATTCATCAACAGGCTCGTAGAATAGAAAATCTCTAGAAGAAAGTTACACTAACGATATATTTATTTGGCTGAGCAATTTAAAATCCATGCTAGTATTGATAAATCCATATATATGCATGTTTGACTAATTTGTCAGGTACCCGGTTATTATGCTATAATCCTATCAACATTGGGTTGCATATTAGTTTTATTAGGGATTTCATAAAACCCATAATTTTATGTTGTGCATGCATTGGTAGGCTAAAATTATATGATTAAAATTGAATTTTTATTATGTTTGTATTGTTGTGAAGGGAAAAGTAGGGAAATAGGTGTCGGGGGTTAAGAGCCCCCTACCCTCATATTTATAGCTTTCAATGATGGGCCGGATACCCAGTGGGCCTCGTGGGCCTATTCATAACACTTCCACTTATCCAACCAACATTGAATAAGAGGTGGATTCTTCAGGATCCGAGTTAGGATAACTGCCTTGTTAAATAAAGAACAGTTAATACATAACTTTCCCTGTTTTAGGGATGTGTCTAGGGGTGGATGCTTTAGGATACAGAGTCAACGGGATTGCCTCGTCAAAACCTTGACTACGAAAACCCCTGTGGGAAAAACCAGTAGCCAAAGGAAAAGAGTACAACTCTGCAGTTGACTCTCCCCTCATCTGACCAAGCTTCAGGCTTGCAGATTTCCTATGAATCTATACATCAGTCTCCTATGTATCTATGTGTTCATAGTCCTCTCATCCTGACCCAATTTACATTTCCTCACTCTCCTCATCCCAATCCTATATACAAGTTTCTCAAAGATACTAGTAGGCAGGGATTTGGTAAGCAAATCTGCCAAGTTATTACATGATTGGATGTTCTGTACCTCAATCTTCTTTTACTTCTGAAGGTCGTGCGTCCAGAAGAATTTGGGGGAGATATGCTTTGTCTTGTCGCCTTTGTTGTAGCCGTCCTGTAGCTGGGTTATACATGCTGCATTGTCTTCATGGAGAGGAGTAGGTGCAAGTACACCGGTCATCAGGCCGGTGGAGGTGAGAATGTGCTGGATCACAGTGTGTAGCCAGAAAACATCCTTGCTTGCTTCATGGATCGCTAGAAGTTCTGAGTGAGTGGATGAGACGGTTGTCATGGTCTGCTTTACAGATCTCCAGGATATGGCAGTGCTGCCATAGGTAAACATGTATCCGGTCTGAGACTTCTCTGTATGAGAATCGGACCTGTATCATGCATCAGCATAACCAACTAAACCAGTTGATGCCCCTTTCCTGTAAAATAGACCTAAGTCTATGGACCCTTGGAGATAGCGCAGAAGATGCTTAACTCCGGCCTAGTGCCGCTGTGTAGGTGCAGCACTATATCTGGCTAGTAAGTTGACTGCAAATGCTATGTCAGGGCGAGTGCAGTTATCCAGGTAAAGGAGTGCACCGATAGCACTTAGATAAGGCACTTCAGGGCCTAGTACTTCCTCCCCCTCTTCCAGCGGCCGGAAGGGGTATTTGTGCACATCCAATGATCTGACGACCATTGGGGTGCTGAGGGGGTGGCACTTATCCATCTGAAACTTTTTCAATAAGTTCGATGTGTAAGTTGACTGATGTAACAGGATCCCATCATTAAGATGTTCTATTTGAAGACCTAAACAGAATTTTGACTTTCCGAGGTCTTTCATCTCGAAGGTTTCTGTCAAGCTTCTAGAAATCTCGGCGATCTCTTCAGGAGATTCGATGAGGTTCAAGTCGTCTACATAGACGGCTATAATGAAAAATCATGTTGCCTTTGCTCTTATGAAGATGCAAGGACAGACTGGGTCATTTTTAAATCCTTGTTTTGCAAGGAAGTCGCTCAGTCTGTTATACCACATCATTCCGGATTGTTTTAGACCATACAATGATCTTTGCAGTTTCACTGAGAAGATGTCACGTTGTCTCTCTTTTAGTGCTGCATGCAAGAAATAACCGTCAGGCAATCTCATATAGATGTCTCGGTCTAAGTTGCCATATATGTATGTAGTCACGACTTCCATAAGCTGCATATCTAAACCCTCTTGGGCTGTTAAGCCAATGAGGAATCGGAAGGTGATCGCGTCTATGACTGGAGAGTATGTGGCTTCAAAATCCACCCCTGGACGTTGGGTAAACCACTGCGTTACAAGCCTTGCTTTGTAGCGAACGATCTCATTCTGTTCATTTCGTTTTCTAACAAATACACATTTATAACCCACAGGTTTTACACCTTTTGGTGTCTGGACTATAGGTCCGAAGACCTTGTGTTTGGTGAGTGAATCCAACTCCACTCCTATTGCCGCTTTCCACTTTGGCCAATCATCTCTGCTTTGACATTCTGTCAGAGAGCGTGGTTCAATATCATCGTCGCAGTACGCGACGTTGATGGCAATATTACATGCAAATGTGTCATCTATGGTTGTGCTCTTTCTGTCCCAATGCTCCCCAGTTCATACATAGTGTATCGAAGCTTCATTTTCTTCCGGGTTTTCCTCTGTTTGAGAGTTTGGAAGAGATGGGGTAGCAGGCTTACAGTAGCATCCTGTGGTGGTATTTGTTTACCATTGCCAAGTGTCCTACTCTTTCGAGGGACTTGGTCATTGGATCCCGGGGGTCGCTCTCTCTTTTTGAAAGGTCCAACCATTTCTGCTGCAGGCGGATTGCATACATTTTACGGTATGTCAATCCTAGCTGGAGTGTTAGCAGCAGGGACGTGTGATCTGACAATCTTCTAGTTGTCAGTAAATTTGTCCGACAAGAGATGGACACTGTTTTGGATATGGAGAATCTTCAGGACCTCTTCCTCACACTGGCTTGTGGGCGGATCAAAGTGACATAATGTCTGTGTATCCTAAGTGATACAGTCTGAAGCTTTGGGCTTCTTTGTCTGTGAGCCTAGTCTTGGAAATGATGTTTCATCAAATTCACAGTCTTCTAGACGTGCCTTGAAAACGTCTCCCATAAGAGGTTCTAGGAATCTTATTATGGAGGGTGTGTCAAACCCAACATAAATGCATAGGCGACGTTGTGGACCTATCTTTGTCCTTTGTGGTGGTGCTATGGGGACGTATACTGCACAACCAAATATTCTCAAGTGTGAGACAGTTGGTGGGGATCCAAGTGCTAGTTGCATTGGAGAAGATGACTGACCTCCAGAAGGTCTTAATTTTATTAGAGATGCAGCATACAAAATTGCATGACCCCATGCATTCACTGGCAGCTGGGATTGAAGTAATAATGGACGAGCAATCCATTGCAGTCTCTTAATTAGAGATTCTGCTAACCCGTTTTGGGTGTGAACATGCGCTACATGATGTTCGACTTCAATTCCATGTGCTTGGCAATAGTCTAAAAAGACTTGTGATGTAAACTCCACCGCATTGTCCAGACAAATTTTCTTTATCTGGTAGTCGGGGAAGTGGGTCCGTAACCTGATTATTTGAGCTAAAAGCTTAGACAATGCAAGGTTACGGGTGGACAGTAGACACACATGTGACCACTTAGTAGATGCGTCAATCAGGACCATAAATTACCTGAACGGACCACTTGAAGGGTGTATAGGCCCACAAATGTCGATGTGGATTCTTTCAGAAAACTTGGAGACTCCAGGTCCACTTTCAGTGGAGAGGGTCTCGTAATTAGTTTACCCTTGTAACAGGGTGGACATGGGAATTTACCTTTTTGAAGAATCTTCAGGTTCTTCAAGTCTATACCCCTTAATCTTTTTATGATGCGGTACATCATAACAGATCTAGGGTGTCCCAGTCTATTATGCCAGAGTTGGAATTCTGGTGTTTGGGGGCACTGCAGGTGCTCTGCCATTGATGTTTCTGGAGTTTGTATACTTGTTTGGTAGAGTCCCGAGGGGAGTCCCTTGAAACGTTCCACAATGGTTTATTAACCATTTGTAAGAGACATTACAAGCAAGTATTCCCTTTCATTTTCCTCGACCGTCTCTAAGTGATATCCGTTTAAACGGATATCTTTAAAGCTTAGGAGGTTTCGGATAGATTTAGGGGAGTATAACGCATTTCTAAGTGTGATTTGTGTGTTACCAGGGTGCAATATGGTTGATTCCCCTGATCCTTCGATTATATTAGCTGGTCCTGAGATTGTTCTCGATGGACCAGAGTAGCTACTTATGCTCGTGAAGTAGTCTATGTTTTGAAAGATCGAGTGCGTCGATGCACTGTCCACTAGGCAAATTGATTCCATATATATATTAAGAAAGACATTTAAGCAGTAAAGAATATGAAAAAGAAGAGATATACTTTCATTTAAGGTGCTCAAAAAAATGTTCGACATGGAATAAAAACTAGATCGATGCATAAAAATGGAAGATACATTGATAGCAACTAAAAAATTGTTCATGGTCCATAACTAGAGATTGTCGTCTCCCATGAAATCTTCAGGAGTCCATGTGGTCTTTGGCAACGCTGCGCTCTCTATCAGGTTTGTCTCAGCTTGAGGCTTGAGGCTTGCCTGGTAGAGGTCCTGTAGGTGTTTATGGGTGCGGCAGATTCTGTACCAGTGGCCCGTCATTCCGCATTTGGAGCACTTATCCTCCCAGTCTTTCTTGGGAGTACCACCTTTGGACATCCACTTTTGCTTCTTTTCCACGAACTTCTGGTTCTGAGGAGGAGCTTGGAGAGTGGCCTTCTTCCGCTTCTTTTGTTCTTTCCATTTCTGGAATTTAACCTTCTTGTCCATCTTCTTCTTCTGGGAAGACTGGAAGTGTGCCTCTGCAGGAGGTGGCAGTGGAGCGGAGCCAGGAGGGCACCGGTTGTGAGTGGCAACCAACAAATCTCTGTTTTGTTCAGCCATTAGCAAGCATGAAAGCAGATCAGAGTACTTCGTGAACTTCCTCTCACGGTATTGTTGCATAAGCATCATGTCCTTCTCGTAGAAAGACGTGAACGTGTTTTCCAGCAACATTTTCTCAGTCACAGTCTCACCACACAACTTCAGGCGTGAGGTGATACGGAACAGTGCTGAGTTGTACTCTGCTACAGATTTGTAATCCTGTATGCGGAGGTGAGTCCACTTGTACTGTGCACGGGGGAGTATGACATCCCTCTGATGCACATACCTCTCCTCAAGTGCGTCCCACAGTTCGTAAAGATACTCTACAGTAAGATACACGTCCTTCAGGGTCGAGTCTAAATGTTTCCTGATATAGATAATGGCTTTCGCCTTTAGTATATCGGAAACTTCTTCTGAATGAGGTGCTTCTTTGGAAGCATCCTTTTCAGCTGTGGCAGTACTTGTTGTTGCCTTCTCAGTGGGTGTCAGACTGAACCCATGAGATCGCAGATGGAACTTCAGGTCCAACTGCCAACTCAAGTAGTTTGACCCATCGGCTTTCAGGACCGAGAAATCGACATTCGCAAGTCTGGCCATTAAATGATCTAGCAATATAAAAATAGCATGGGTTATTAAACTGTAAAAAATAGACATCCACGCATGTATTTTTTACCATTTTCATAACATGAATTCTTAAAGAAAATTAACATCCATGAATGCTTTTTAACATTTTCATAACGTGAATTATTAAAGGAAAATTAACATCCACGCATGCTTTTTAACATTTTTATAACGTGAATTATTAAAGGAAAAATTAACATCCACACATGCTTATTAACATTTTCATTTTAACAGTAAACTAGCATGAAAAAGTTAACATCCATGCATTTAATGTATAAGCAATGAAAATAAATTAGGACTATGGAGATCAGCCAGCTGACACCGAACGAAAAAGACAGTCCGAAATTACATCAAAAAAATTGCATGAAAGAGTAAATACAACTCGGGAACTTCAGAGAGAAGCCCCTTTCTTCTTTGTGCAGATGCCTTTAGCTCCTTTTGGTGTCCTTCGGCTTCTTTTTACATGTGTAACCTTACTTACAAATTTCTCTCAAAAAGAAAAAATTGCAGAAAAGTAAAGGTGTCTAAAACCTAGCCGATCCCTAAAAACATAGCCTAATAGCACATCCACGCAGATAATATATTACGAATATACAACCACGCAGATAATCATTTCACATGCATGTAAAGATTGATAAATAATCTAAATAGTGTGTGACGTGCTAAAAATTATTTTGAAAAACTTTTTACCTTGATCCATATAATTTATATTTTATTTTCCGCTTTAACCCTTTTTATAAAGTTTAAAATTTCTTTAATTATTTTGGGCTTTTGGAGCCAAAAATAAAAAAGAAAAATTAAGGGTAAATGGGTTAATTTTCAGGCTTTTGGGCCATGAAGACAACCCATTAGGGTTAATTTGGGCCTCCCCTAAAAAATTGGCCCGATAAGGGCTAGGGTTTCCGAAAAACCCTAGGGGGGCCCGCGGCGCGCCTCCGTGACGGCTGGCCGCGACAGCGGGGCCACGGCTTCAAGCCACGGTCGCCGCGGCCTGTGGCCACGGCAGGTAGCCGCAGCCGCCGCGGCCGATGGCCGTGGCGCATGCCGCCGGCAGCGCTTGTGGAGCGCCGCCGTTTCGCCCTTCGGGCGTGCGGGGTATGGATCAAGGTTGGGGTGTAAAAAACTGATTTTCAAGCATTTAGATCTCTAAAAAAACCGATTTTTATTGTTTTTAGACATGCAGATCTAAATAAAAATGTGATTTTTACCGTGTTTTCAAACTTTTTGATTTTAAATCATGCAGATTTATGGGAAACGCAAGTTTAGATCTAAAAAGTTTTGAGATTTACCTCTAGATTCGATAAGGGAATCTAGACGACGCTTGGTGAAGGATGCCATTTTCGCTCCCCGTTGAGAATATTACGATCTTCTTAAAACTGAGCGGTTGATGGATCTCCTTCCTCGAGCGTCGTCGCCTTTTCCAACGAGCGTGATCGTGCTGATAACGTGTTATGAAGGGAAAAGTAGGGAAATAGGTGTCGGGGGTTAAGAGCCCCCCTACCATCATATTTATAGCTTTCAATGATGGGCCGGATACCCAATGGGCCTCGTGGGCCTATTCATAACATGTATGATAAAAAAATTTCTTTATATTACTTCTTGTCTTTTAGGGTAGATCTCTTATTTTTATTATTGATCTAGTACTCATTCTTTATATACTTGGCCAAATTTTCTATTAGACCTAAACTTCTTGGTATGGAAATATTTTTTCTTAAATTTTTTGGCTTAAAACTGTGTTTTCCTCCTTCGATTCGTTTCTTTTACTATTTTTTCCATCTAATTCCTCTTTTCTCATATAAAATTTTCTTTCGATCATTCATTCACTAGGCAAGCCGCATGACGTGGAAGAGAAGAAACTGATTGAGGAACAAGATCAGGATAATCAGACTTGAAAAATGTTCCAAACCCGTGAAAACTCACAATCCATGAGTTCATATATGTCTGGATCCAAATGTTACATCTTGGATGCACACAGGACTAGGGGTGGCAAACTGGTCGGGTGGGTTCGGGTTCGGGTTCGGGTTCGGGTTCGGGTCGGGTCAGATTTGACCCGACCCAGATAGGGGTAAACCCTAACCCGACCCGGATTGAATCCGGGTCGGGTTCGGGTGACCCGAAAAAATTTCCGGGTCGGGTTCGGGTTAACCCGTCGGGTTAAGATTTGACTTATACAATACTGCTCTTTTTTTTCGATATCCAGCTATTTATTAAGAGCCACCGGCAATTTATTAAGCGTTGCATAATTTCCAGTAGCTCGTCGCTTAAACCGCACTGAAGACAGCAACGAAGTATAATTAACATTACCATTTTATTAACGAAAGTAATAAAATTAACTAAAAAGTTGTATGTAAAGGGAATTGAATCCAAGACCTCTTAAACAAGAGGACAACAATTCAAATCGTATAAGCACAACTCCCCTTGCAACTGTGTATTGAAGTTATTATATAAATTTTTATATAAATAGAGAAAGTAAACCGGGTCGAATTCGGGTCATCCGAGTTGACATGCCAAACCCATACCCGACCCGGATTTTATCCAGGTCGGGTCGGGTCAAACCGTTTCCTACTTGACCCGGATTGGCCACTACCCATACCCGGTTAAGGATGCCGGTTTCGGATCGGGTCGGGTCGGGTCGGGTCGGGCTCATTTTGCCACCCCTACACAGGACCACTTCTTTTTACTAGGTCCTATTCCAAACTTGTAATGCACAAGGACATGCACATATCGAATTTGAGATATATGAAAGTTTTTCAAACTTGTTGTTGGTCTTTTTGGCATCAAAACAACTTAATGGACAATATTTCCATATGCAGACGAGTTCCACTCAACTACAACAATCCTGTTGATTCCACCGACCTCTTTAAAGAACCAAGCACACCAATATCCAAGACAAGACAGAAAGAACAGGCCAAAATTTAAGAACAAGATGTGGAAGAGGAATACCAAGCTTTATTAGAAGTTTCCAAAGCACCTTACAAGAATTTAAGACATAAATCGTCAACATTTGCTTCTCCTTCTCCAAAGCCATCTTTCTTCCCCAGCCTCCTTTCTCTCTAGGTTATTTTTCTCTCTACATGAAAACCCTTAAAGCTAAGAGACTATTAATATGGTCTTCTTAGGGATACAAGTAAAGTACAAATATACTCTCACTAAGACACATATTTACAACAATGAGTTTTAAGAGTCAACTCCAACAATCTCCACCTTGGCGAGAAAACTCCTCCATGCCTTACGAAGATCAACAAGGTGTCACATACACCTCAACCATGCGAGTCCAACAACCCACCCCAACCGCACCACCATCCTCAAGAGGAGAGGCACACTTCCACATCTCTAACAAAATGAGATGTTAAGCAAGTCTAGGCAATGCCTAAACTTCTCTCTTGTCACTGGCTTGGTAAATACATCCGTCACATTCTCGTCAGTGTGCGCCTTCTCGATAGAGATCTCGACATCATCGACCCAATCACGAACTCTATGATACATCACCGCAATATGTTTTGACCTTCCGTGATTGACGTGATTCTTGGTCAAGTAAATTGCACTTTGACTATGTCACCAAATTACATCTTGGATGCATGCAGGACCACTTTTTACTAGGTCATATTCCAAACTTGTAATGCACAAGGACATGCACGTATCGAATTTGATATACATGAAAGTTTTCAAACTTGTTGGTCTTTTGGCATCAAAACAACTTTATGGACAATATTTTCATATGCAAACGAGTTCCACTCAACTACAACAATCCTGTTGATTCCACCGACCACTTCAAAGAACGAAGCACACCAATATCCAAGACAAAACAGAAAGAACATGCCAAAAATTAAGAACAAGATGTGGAAGAGGAATACCAAGCTTTATTAGAAGTTCCCAAAGCACCTTATAAGAATTAAGACATAAATCATCAACCTTTGCTTCTCCTTCACCAAAGCCCTCTCTCTTCACTAGCCTCCTTTCTCTCTTGGTTATTTTTCTGTCTACATGAAACCCCTTAAAGCTAAGAGACTATTTATATGGTCTTCTTTGGGATACAAGTAAATTACAAATATACTCCCACTAAGACACATATTTACAACAATGAGTTTTAAGAGCCAACTCCGACAATCTCCACCTTGGCAAGAAAACTCCTCTATGCCCCATGAAGATCAACAAGGTGTCACATACACCTCAAACATGGCACGTCCAACCACCCACCACAACTGCACCTCCATCCTCAAGAGGAGATGCACTCCTCCACATCTCGAGCAAAATGAGATGTTGATCAAGTCTAGGCAATGCCTAAACTTCTCTTTTGTCACCGGCTTGGTAAATACATTCATCGCATTCTCGTCGGTGTGCACCTTCTCGATAGAGATCTCACCATCATCGACCCAATCACGAACTATATGATACATCACGGAATGTGTTTTGACCTTGCATGATAGACGTGATTCTTGGTCAAGCAAATTGCTATTTAACTATGCGAGAATATTTGGATGTTCTCTTGATCCAACCCAAGTTCATTCACAAAACCCCACAACTAAATGGCTTCCTTGGAAGCCTCCGTGATTGCCATGTACTCAGCCTCCGTAGTAGATAATGTCGTCATGGATTGTAGCACCGACCTCCAAGAAATAGGACCACTAGCAAGTTTGAAGACATACCCGGTAGTAGACCTACTCTTGTCAAGATCTCACGCATAATCCGCATCAACATATCCAACTACAACAGTTGAGTCAACTTTCTTCTCAAACATGATACCCAACCCTTGGTGCCCTTCAAATACCTCAAAATCCACTTCATCGCATTCCAATGGTCTTTTCCCGGATTTGACATGTATTTGCAAACTACACCAACCACTTGGGCTATGTCTGGCCGTGCATATCATGGCATCCATCAAGCATCCTACCGCATTTGCATACGGTACCACTTTCATCTTCTCAATTTCCTCCACTGTCTTTGGACATTGCTATTTGCTTAAAGCAAAATGAGAAGCAAGTGGTGTGACAACTGGTTTCGCATCCATCATGTCATACCTCTCCACCACTTTAAATACATACCTCTTTTGTGACAACCACAACTTTCCAGCATCTCTATCTCTCTTTTATCTCCATGCCCAAAATCTTAGTAACCGCCCCAAGGTCTTTCATGTCAAACTCATGGCTCAACTTAGATTTGAGATCATCCACCATTGACATGTCCTTACATGCAATTAGCATGTCGTCCACTTATAGAAGAAGAATCATGGGGGACCCACCATCAAGAACCTTGTAGTACACACAACAATCATACTCACTCCTTGAGTATCCAATGTGCAACATGAAAGAGTCGAAGAATTTGTACCATTGTCTTGGCGATTGCTTGAGTCCATAGAGAGACATCTTCAAACGGCACACAAAGTCTTCTTTGATCACTTTTACAAACCCTTTCGGTTGTGATGATAGGCTCATATTTTATACTTTATTTCTGCATATTCGCATGTCATTTCGATTGCTCATATCGCGATTTTCATGATTATTTGACGACGTTTCGATACTTTTCACTTTTTTCTTGTTTTCGTCTGAATTCAGAAGATATGGAGCAATGGGGAGCGATTTGGATCATAGAGGACTTGCACGCATACCGGAGCATCACCCATGATCATATCAGAGAGCTAACGGCACTGGAGGATGAGTGAAAAAAGAAGGATGTCGAAAGAATCGACGAGGAAGTGATCGAGCCAGAACTAACTCCGAAACAATGTCGTTTACCGCAAGCGCACGGTATACTGGCAAGCGGGTATTGAACACGGGGAAGCGGTGCTATACAACCTATTTACTCCTACGTTGAGTTAGACTTGCGGGTTTATTGGTGGAAGTGGAGTATGGAGAGTCGTAATGGTGATGGATGCGAAGGTTGTGCCACTCAACGTCGCAAACAAGGGGTTCCACACAAAGAAAGAAATAAATAAAATATAAAAGGCTAGGGCTTTAGGACTCGCCACTAGGATTGTCGGATATCGACGCTAGGCTAGAATTCTTACGTTGCATTGGATTTATGGGGATGGTCTCTCATTGACGCAATGGCGGTAGCCGTCAATGTAGTGATATAGTTCGTCTGTGGATCCTCTCAATGCATGAGCCAGGCATGGTCACGGGCCTTGGTTGAAACCACTAACTCCCTAATTAAATCCGTAGGATACTCCTTAAGCTAATCGATTCCACCGACCGTGGACACGATCTCAGTACGAGTTCTCCTATGGATTTTGTTGGACAAACCAAAATATAACCTCTTTTATATCCAACGCATCATAAAAATCCCAACTTTACATCTAAATTCTAAAATCCTAGGGCTAATCCATTATCCCTAGATAGAACTACGCATTCATCATAGGAAAAACAATAGAAGATTCAATAATAGCAAGAGAATTCATCATAGCATGCATCAACGAGATATTCAATAATCAATCAATGCAAAGAACTGAGATAGAATTAAAGAAAAGTAAAATACTTATCTTGATACAAGGGAGAGGCCTAGTGCATAGCCTAACTCCCAAAAGATCATCTCCAAAAAACTCTAAAAAAGTTCTCAACTCCAAAAAAGTATACGAAAGTCCCCCCACACAAGTGACGGCTGCCCTTCTGATATATCTCCCCTCAAAAACCCTCGCCAACCACGGATCCGAACGCAACTTAAAATCTGGGCCCACGACAACTCGGTCCAAGTAGGTAGCTGCTCGGTCGAGTCGTCAGAAAAATAGTCCAGAACGGTGCACTGCCGGTTCGGACTGAGTAGGATCTGCTCGGACCGAGTAGGTAGCTACTCGGTCAAGTAAGTGGCTGCTCGGTCGAGTCTCAGAAGTCAGAATACATCGCCCAAAACATCGTACTGCCTGCTCGGACCAAGTAGGGTTTGCTCGGTCGAGTTGTCACTCTGCTCGGTCGAGTATGTAGCTGCTCGGTCGAGTAGGCAGCAACTCAGTCGAGTAGGCTACTGTTCAGTCGAATTATCACTCTGCTCAGTCGAGTAGGGTCCTGCTTGGTCGAGTAGGTGGTCGAAAACAAATTTCAACACTACAGCATAAGCTTGCAGAAATTCTCCAGAGCTCATCCGACCTCCGATTGGTGCGTTCTTGGTGGCGTTGGAACTGTCTTGAAGTCTAATATCTGGGAGAAATATCAGAAAAATACTGAAAAATCCCAGGTGATAGAAGATTTGAAAATAGTGTACGGCTGTCTTGTTTCCAGCACTTTGGGTCGCTTGATTCCTTCGCCGCATCATAGCTCGATCGAGCGACCTGAAATCCTTGAGTCATGGTATTATAGAACCATGCTTTCTTCATTCTCCTCTTCTTCACTCCTTCTCTCTTGCCCCTTCCTTACTCCCCGACAGCTTTAAGTCACCGAACGCGACGCCTCAGGTGTTCCGATGTCGAAGCAGGCGCTCTCTCCTCCAATATACCCCAAATCGCTCGATATTCCCTGAAATGCAACCAAACGCGCTTAAAGTACAATATTTCCAATTATGAACGTAAAAGTGTATGAAATGTGTAATTGAGCAATCATTTTGACGTGTAATCATATAGATAAAACGTGGAATATAATGACACATCAAAATCCCCCAAGCTTACCTCTTACTCGTCCTCGAGGAAGACTAGTAAGAAGCAAACATCAGATAGGGGTACAATGGGGATGTGAGGTGGTGGCGTGTAATGGAAACAAGGGGTTCAATATTAAATTCAGAAAATACAAGAACCCAAGGTATGCATGATCTCGTGAACACACATCAATATGAAATTAGGACACATATACACAACAAATACTTAAATCTCGCTCAAATTAAAATAACGTGGATTTCAATACATGTAATGAACTTGATAAGTGATAAAATGAGAGTAGAGTTATATCATATTATAGTTTATCATGCAATATACTAAGTTCACAGAAATGAAACCAATGTCCACAACTCATTCTCTAAGCAGTATAACATGTCATGATCAAACGTTTTCAAGCATGTGTGGTATTTTGTTATGCTTCATGGAATGAATTTAGCAAATTCAATCAAGGTAAAGCATCACCACACTACGACCATTTCAAGACTCCTAGAACCCATCAACTTTGCCCTGTCTTTGTTGTATATAGAAATGGAGATAAGGATATGGGATTTTTGTACTTTTATATTGTTTGTGGCTACATGAATATTTCATATACATTTTTCTTTCTTTATATACACAAGATAACTAAGTATATACAAAGAGCGGCCTATGCATCCCAGACCAGTTGGGCTTACGGCATTGGGTTACGAGGAACCCCTAGGGCCTTTTATTCAAGATATTTGTTTAATTTTTGCATTATTGGGATTTTTGCAAACTCACGTAAACGCGATGGAATGCAAAATATGATCAAAGATCATTTATTGGCTATTCACAAAAGAAAAAGAAAAAGCCTAAAATCTAGACATGGCTCGGTTTCAGGAATCCTAATCATCACTACTTTGGTTGTCGTGGGCGTATCCTATCTCTTTTTGAATCTTTAAACATCCATGAAGCTATAGGATTATCAATCAAATCACGCAGGAGTCAAATGATTATTTTCATATTTGATTCATTCATTTTTAGCTTAACTGTTTCGAGAATATGGTTGTGAAACTATGGATTCTACTATGAAAAAGCATATTAACGAAGATACACTAATTAAGGAATCAAACTCTAGTCTAACAGATATCAGAGTTCATAAAAAATAAATCCACAATATTTCATAGAAAATGAAGCATATGAGACATAAATATAGAAGTGAACATGGTTCACATGAAAATTTCGAAGTGTGTTTCACGATGAAGCAAAGTGCACGCATTCCCCCAAGCTTAAACATCACATTGTTCTCAATGTGTGTATGATATAAATAGAGAACAACGACAAGATAGGAGGGCCACTCAACAAAATAGTTTCTCTCCCCCAAGCTTAAACATCACATAAAAATTAAGGGGAGAGGCGAAAAAGCGCCAAATATAAGGGTGGGCATGGATGATAAATAGTGGGTTGGGTGCAAAAAATAATTGAGCCATCATATGGGGTGAATTTATTAAACTAAGAAAGCATATAAAATCCTATACGGTCCTCTCGCTGTCGAGAGGTTTCGTGTTTATTGAAAGCATAAAATGATACACTACTGGATTGATATCACCTATAGCAAAAGGCGGATCCAATATCTTTGCTGGTGCAGGCAACTGTTCCAACTGCTCCTTTCGTGGCTCTGCTAGGTGTGTGTGTCCACGGACTCCATCAAATTCCAGCAATGCGGCTCCCAGCACCTCTCCAAGGACTCCACCTGTACCCTGGAAGAGATAAGCCGCATCAATCTGATGTGGATAGTTCTTCCCCAAAATAAATGTATTCCAGATAGGGTCATCAATAATAGTATTTAAAATTAAAGATGGTTGACAATATTTCCCTGGAAATACATCTCTACTCTCGTACACCACGTCGATCAACTCCTCGTTGTTCGCCTCAGGTTGTTCAGGTAGCTTTGGCATACAAGCGTGGGTCTCATCAGGCAACTCCTCATCATCGTCAGACTTATCCCATCGCACCTCTTGATCATATTCAATAGCATCCATGTGTGCTAACTCCTAGCTCTCCTCCTCGTATATGTCCCATCGTGCCTCTTTATTATTTGTATGTGTATCCTGCAAAAGGCACTATGAGTCATCTAAATATGAATCATATTAAATATCATACACGTGAGGGGAATCAAATGAAAATGGCGAGGGATTAAAGAGATCTCCCTGAAGGGGGGCCAAAAGCTCTATGGGATAGTCTTCGGCGTCAGTGGAAGGGTGGTCCTCTGAGAGATGCTCAGCATCTGTAGAAAGTGGAGGTAGCTGTGATAGCTCAAAAGGAGGAGGGTAATGCTCAGGATCCTCATGAATGGTTGTGTCCTCTTCCCAATGCACGACCTTCTCGGCGAAAGTCTCTGGCTCCGCGTGTAATATGTAAAATAAATATAGCTCTGCCTCCTCGCGATGCAATGCTTCAGCCTCCTCTTCGGTGTCCTCTAGTATAGTAGGCAAAGTGAATTTCATCTTCTCCTTTTTACGCTTATGTCTTCGTTTCCATCCTGGAACTCGAGGCACTGGATAGTGTGGCTTGGCCCTCTCCACGGTAGGTCAGGTGGATCTATGGGCTCCTGTATCTCGGCCACAGTATAAAAGTGGGTCTTGTGCCCCTCCACTAGAGAGTAGACTCCATCATCAATTGTTCCTGTGGAAGAGATACGATGAGTAATAAAGTTTTGAAATCCAAGCTCAAAAAGGTCACCTGCCATTATTGTTAATGGACCGGTGTATCGAACTGTGTCCACGATGCTTCTCAATAGGTCCATATATGTGTCCTCCTCTGGCAGCTCGGATGTCTCTATTTGTTGAGTGTTGATGGTGTAAAGGTGGATATGATCACCTTCAAGTGAAGCATACACTCCATCAATGATAGTACCTGCACCAGAGACATTAGCCATAACAAAATCGATGAATACTTGGTCGGATGGTTTACCTACCATAACAGTTAGCGAACCGGTAGATCGAGCATCATCTATCATTTTCTCCAAGGTTGCTGCCAACTACAGATCACTGAACTTTCCCACGTGCATCCTCTCATAAACTCACGTAAGGGTCCCTTTAGCCTTCTAGAGAAGATATCAAATAGCTTGGAACCATCCCACTTATGGTCTGACTCCGTCTGGAACATTCCTAATATTCTTTCAAACTTGCACATGGCTTCTCTAAAGGACTCGCCATCATCCTGATAGAATGTAACGAGATATGCATAGGATCGTATAGAACCTGGTCGTATCTTCGAAAGCACCATCGCTGTATCAACTGTACCTGATCAAGCAAGTAAACAACATGGAAAAGACGTCAGTGGTACAAAGGGAGATAAAGATAATGATAGTAGCAGGTGGTGGGGAAAATATATCTCTTTGTTTTTTTTATTTGTATTTTTAAGCAATCTAATCAACTTAATTGTGATAAATAGATAATATGGCGGAACGCCTTGTTGAGTATTGATTCCCCGGATTTGGTTTTGATGATGAGCAAACATAAATATCGTGAACTAACTCCTTTGTGAGCGCAGTTATGGAAATCATCGCCAAAACTCCACGTATATCAAAAGCGACGTCTCAAGACTTCTCAAAGCGCGTGATCGTGTACCTGAAGCTTCGTTGAAGCTCTAGGAGTATTATTGAAGTCAAGAGATTCGGATTGAAGCTTTTGAAGACGGTTCGTCAAGTTTTATTTATTGTCTTCTAGCTTCATCGTATAGAATGTTAAGCCTTGAGTAGGTCTTACATTATTAGAGCTAGGATTATCATAGAAGCCCATAGAAACTTTTCCGAAGCTTCGTGCTTCGATTCGCGGCTTCTAGTGCATCTTAGTTGGTTCAAGAAGAAGAATTAACCGAGTAGATGGCAATCTAGTCGGTCAGCAATTCTTCTTGAACCGACTAGATCTCCTTGCTCATTTCAGCTCGTTCACTGTTTACCAATTAGTCGGTCCAAGAAGGTTCACCGACCGACTAGTTGTCAAACTAATCGGTTTGAAATCCTTCATGGACCGACTAGTTATATCTTCATTTCTACAACCTGAGCTACTGTTTATTGTTAATCGGTCAAAGAACAATCATCGACCGACTAGGTGAGAAACTAATCGGTTAGGATTTGTTCTCTGACCGACTAGTTCTCCTTGATTTCAGACTATGCTATTTCAACTCTTAGTCGGTCAAAGAACACTCACCGACCGACTAGTTGTCAAACTAGTCGGTTGGCAAGTCTTCTTAGACCGACTAGTTCTTTCTGTCTGAACTTTCTCTTTTGGCTGTTCTCCAGTTAGTCGGTTCATGTTGAATCACCGACCGACTAGTTGAGAAACTAGTCGGTCAGTGATCCTTCTTTGACCGACTAGACTGCTTCAGAATAGAGCCGTTGGAGCATTTAATGCCACGATTTTTGCTCTCTCTTTCCTCTATCCTATATATACTTGGAGGGGTTTTTTCCTAGTATTCAAGGCTGCCATTCTAGAGGTTTAGATAAATCAAAGAGGAGCCATTCAACTCTATTCCAAGAATATCTCCTTCACTCTTTGAGCCAAATTCCTTAAGAGAGATTCTCTTCATTGTGAGCCATTCAAGCTAAGGGCTTTGAATCAAGGTCACCAACTCCACCCTAGGCTTCTATTGCTGGTCAACTTCTTGGAGCTAGGGTTTGGTGACATATTCTTCCTCAAAATCCTTCTTGACCTAATATTGGTAAGTTTACTCAAGGCATAGGATTTTGTTGGTAAGTATTTCATTATTTCATTTACTTTGTTTTCAAGTGTTTCTATCGGTTGTGAGAGAAATGGTGTGATCCCGGGTTGTGGGAGTCACCTGTCTTTTGTGTATGATTTGGTCTTGTAGAGGTTTTTCTACAAGAATTTCATAGTGGAAATCTTGGGTTAGTGCTTTCTAACTCAAGTATCTGGAGGGGATCCGGGTGGTTGGGACGTAGGATCACCGGGAACAAGTCATGGAGACTTGGGTGGATCCGAACCCGTTACATCGAATTGTTTGCGTTGTTTAATTCTTTTTGTGTGTAGTTATTCCGCATTGTTGTTTGTGTTTTGCACAATAATTAGGAATAACACTCTTAATTATTTTAAAGTACTATTCACCCCTAGTACTTGTGCAGTAGCTACACAGGGCATTACATTTGGTATCAGAGCCAAAGTTCATAGCTATGACAAACAACGACTACATCGTCTTCAAGAATCGTGAAGGAGCTTCTTCGGTGATGGAAGGACTCTCCTCAACTAGGCCTCCCTTCTTCAACGGTACCAATTTTAGGTACTGGAAATGCCGGATGGAAACGTTCCTCCGGAGCACTTCACTATGGAGAGCCATGATGACGGAGTATGTCGAGCCCACCGAACAAGATTTCGCAAAGTGGACTACCGCGGAGGTCGCTGCGGAGGTAAGCAATGCCAAGGCAATGAACGCCTTGCAATGCGCTTTGGAGCCCAAAGACTTCAACAAGATATGCACATGTAAGAGTGCATATCAAATATGGAACCAACTCCTCATCTTGCACGAAGGGACGAGTACGGTAAAAGACTCTAAACTCGTTGTTGCTAACAAAGAGTTCGAATTATTTCACATGGAACAGGGTGAAAGTATGAAGGAGTACTATGCTCGCTTCGTGGACATATCCAACGAATTGGAAGCTCTTGGGAAGAACTATACCCAAAAGGAGAAAGTCACAAAGATTATTGACGGACTTCCTTCTTGTTGGGAAAAGCGTACCTTCGCCATCGAGGAAGGTAACGATATGAATAAGTATACTGTCGTTCAACTAATGGGTACCTTGATGTCTTATGAGGTTGATCACTCCTTATTTTACACCCTTTTTCCGCATATTTGCATGCCATTTAGATCGCCCAAATCATGTTTTTCACGATATATCGACGATATTGCGATGCTTTTCACGATTTGTTGTTTTTGTCGCATTTCAGGTGATTTGGCGCGATTTGGAGTGATCCCGAGATGCGCTTACTCTAGACGGTCACCAACGACCTCCCCAAGGGGTATTTTGCTGTTGGAGAGGAGCGGAAGAAGAACGGACGTCGCAGGAGCGACGAGGAGGCCAAAATAAGCAGATTGGGCATTTTTTGTGTCCCACTCGGCCGAGTGGAGGAGCCACTCGGCCGACCAGCGAGACACTGCTCGGCCGACCAGAACAGACACAATTTACATGTGCACTCGGCCGAGCACCGAAGACCACATCGGCCGAGTGAAGACATCACGTCCGCCCGAGTGGCGCCCAGACGAAGCCCCTCCAAAACATCCAAGTTACTGTTTTTCGGCTGCCTGAACTTCAGAAGACCCACTCGGCCGAGTGGTAAATCCCGTCCGCCCGAGTGCAATGAAGTCATCGGCCGAGTGACGACAACTCACTCGGCCGAGCCGCCCCCAAAGTAGAGACCCCTGAAGGCCCCGACTTACTGGAAAATTACAGGGTTTCTCACTCGGCCGAGCGACTTTTGTCACTCGGTCGAGTGCGATGCGCTGCCTGTAGCGAAAACTGCGGAAAACAGGCTGTGCAGGGGTATTTTGGTCACGATTTTTGGACGATTTTGAGGGCTATTTAAACCCTGTTTTTATCCTAGTTTGAGAGCCTCCCTCTTAGATCTTTTGCAGCTTTTTAGATTAGTTTTTTGGCTTTGTTCTTGTGATTGGAAAGGAGACAAAGATTGGAATTTTGTTGGATTAATTGAAGAACTCCATTGGTTTGCATCTCTTTTCCTTAAAAATTCTATTTTTATTGTTTATCTCAATATTGTGATGAATTCTATTGCTTATTTCAACGATTATTTTTGTGATCTCGCTATGATTTGTGAGTAGTCTCCACGTCTTTGGGCGTGGGGATGAACCCTACATGCCTATTTTCATATTTGCGATGAATTGGTAGAAATTGTGCTAGAATTGTTATTAGGGATTAGATTGGGATCAATTTACTACGGATGGCTAGGTATTCATATCAATTGGGATTTGCAAGAGATTGGATCCCAATTTGATAGGAAACCCTAGAAATCCGAATTGGGTTGGAGTCGGATTTTCGAAGTATCGGTTTGCAAGAGATTGGACCGATACTAGGATTCCCGGTTGCAATTCCATGCCGATACTCGTTTGCAAGAGATTGGACGGGTAGGAACTATCCCAATCTAGGTCGTGGACCGAGTTTGCAAGAGATTGGGCTCGGTGCGCGATTGGACGATGATGTTGATCCTAATGCTAGTTTCCCTAGGCTAGGGTTTGCAAGAGATTGGATCCAAACCTAGGATAGCTATAGTACAACTAATGGGTACCTTGTTGTCTTATGAGGTACGCAAGGACAGTAAGATCAAGATGCAGGAAAATATGAAGTCTTACTTGGAGCAAGATGTGCCAAAGAAAAAGACGATTGCATTCAAGGCCGCTCCATCTACATCTACATCTACCGATGATGAAGAATAGGAAGACAAGTTGGACATAGAAGCTTTGGCCGATTTGGCAAAGAAGTTCGACCGATTCTTCCCAAAAGGTAAGTTCAAGAGCAAAGCTAAATTTAGTTCTACTAATGCATCTACTCCTGTGTGTTATAAATGCAACAAGCCAAGACACATCAAGCCGGATTGTCCTCTCAACAAACACAAGGAGAAGTGGAAGGCATCCAAGTACGACAAGTCGAGGAAGTACAAGAAAGGGTACAAGAAAGGGCTTGTCAGATCATTCACCAACTCGGAAGATGACTCCTCGAGTGGAGAGTCGGATGATAAACAAGTGGAGAAAGCACACATGTGCTTCATGGGAAAAGAGGAACATGATCAAGATACCTCCTCCGATGAAAGCGAGGATGAAAGCAAGGATGAAGGCAAAGAGGTAACTATGGATGAACTTAGATTAGCCAACGAACAACTTTGGTAAAAGTTTTCTAAATTGGCTAATAAATTTATTAAGACTAAAAATGAGCTAACTAGTCTTCAAACCTCGCCTAAGCCTATCATCGTCAACAACGACACGTTGTTGAAGGGTTGAGAAATGAGATCGTAAATCTCAAATCTCAACTTGAGCATGTGCATATTGAGAATTCGGATGAACATGAGATAGCAGATTGGATTTCTCGAAACTCAACTTTGAGTATCGAGAATGAGAATCTCAAGTCTCATATTTATGTACTCACATCGCAAGTGTCCACCTTGGATGCTTCTATGCTTTCTCTTACCGAGAAGTATGAGTGCATATTAGGCCTTATTAAGAAATTCAATAAAGGTAAGGGCCATTTGGATAATATCCTAAATGACTTACTTCCGGCCAATCATCACATTGGCTTGGGGTATAAGATGGGAGACTCATCCAAATCATCCACTACCTTTGTTAGGCCAACTTTCGATGCCTCAACTAGTGGGAGTAAACACCCCATGGGTAGTTCATCTACTAATGGTGCTTCCATTTGGTACACACACCCGTTTGGAAAGAAACCCACTTTGGGTGGACCTCCAAAGA
The DNA here is from genome assembly GCA_030789695.1 of Scilla litardierei. Lineage (NCBI taxonomy): Eukaryota > Viridiplantae > Streptophyta > Magnoliopsida > Asparagales > Asparagaceae > Scilla > Scilla litardierei. The sequence goes on from CM061139.1 coordinate 83,140,854, forward strand.
AGGGTCATGCATTTATGTACACTAATACCATGCCACGTAGGAACACACATCCTACTCCACATGTTCGCACGTATGATGATTTTTATGCTCCACGTCCACGAGCACGTGCACACCATGTGAGACACACTAATGCACGTGTTCCTCCACATGCATATGTTCATCCACATCATCATATGAACAATTATCATCATGCACCAATTCATCATGTGCCATATGCTTACCCACGACATGCATTTCTTAGGCCACCTCCTCATAGGTCACATGCATCACGTAGACATCAACAACGTATGCATGCTCCCAATAAGAATAGGGCTCCCAAGAAATTCACTATTTGAGGCCCGAAGAACACTAGCATGCATGAAAAAGAAGCGTATATTAATTCGTATTTTATGAATGTCGTGCATAATGATGATTTCGTTGGGAAGTCTAAGTCCAATTGGACTTGGCTTCCAAAGGTCTAATCTCTTAGGACCCAATGTCCTTGGATACCATGGAATGATATTTTATCTTCAGGTACTCAAGAATAAGAGAAGGAGCAACAAATCAAATTTTAGCTCCTTATTAGGTTTTTCTAGGTTCAATCCACCGTGGGATACCAACCCTACCAACTCCGTGACTTGCAAGGATTTTCATTCAAATGGAGTTGATGGTGCTTAAGTGATGCACCAAAGTAGGGGGAGCTTAATGTTGTAAGTATATTCTTACATTTGATATACATTTGGTATCCATGTGTGTTGAATGCATGTAGATGTCTCTTCATGTTTTAGACTATCTCTTGCATATTTTGATGCTAGTTTTGAGCTTATGATTATGTACTTATCTTTCTCATGCTAATGGCATTTCATGCTTAATATTGACTCATTTAGTGAGTATCTCTTTTGGAATGCATGCTAGAACTAGATTTGTGTATGCCATAAATTTTTCGAAGTTTCTATCTCTATTTTTGGCATAACACTGTTGCATGTTATTGATTGCATATTGGTTTAATCACCTTATCACCTCACATCGCACACTTCACTTAGATTTGGAATGCTTATTCTTTGTGATCCTTTTCAATCGATGTTGTGATTTTTGGTGTTGTATGTTGTGTGCATCTTTTTCTTGTGCACATTGGATTTATGTCTCTGATATTGGCTTCGTCGCTCGACGATTATATTGGTTAAATAAATTTACTTTTATGAAAACATAGAATTGTTTTCCATGCACTAAATTAACCAAGAATGTTGATATTGGAGAGTATGTTCCATAACTCAATATGTGAAATTGATTTGAGTTTTGATGATTCCTTTTTTTTTTCGATTTTCGACTATGGTCTCATTGGCACGCTTTGATTTTGTTCGGTATCTTACATTTGGTATTTTACATAGGTGTCATTTGGACCGTGGTCATATTCTTAGACTCCCGTGCTTTTAATTTGTAGCCATTGTTGTTGTCGTTGATCTCCTCCCACTCTTTTTGCTAATGCCAAAGGGGGAGAGAATTAATAATGACAATATGCTAAATGATAATTTAAAGCATTTTACCATGAATCTAATTTGATATGTTAGATTCAGGGGGAGTTAAGATATAAAAATGGATTTAGATCCTAAACTGCAATTATTCAGTTCACATTTTATACTTTCATCGTCTGCTTGATGCGTATGATTATAATTGAATACGGAATTAACGTGTCATCAATGCAGGGGGAGTAAGTAAATTTCATTTTAATCATCATTATTGATTATTATTTATGTTGGTTTGTCATCACCAAAAAGTGGGAGAATGTTGAGTATTGATTCCCCGGATTTGGTTTTGATGATGAGCAAATATAAATATCGTGAACTAACTCCTTTGTGAGCGCAGTTATGGAAATCGTCGCCAAAACTCCACATATATCAAAAGCGACTTCTCAAGACTTCTCAAAGCGCGTGATCGTATGCCTGAAGCTTCGTTGAAGCTCTAGGAGTATTATTGAAGTCAAGAGATTCGGATTGAAGCTTTTGAAGACGGTTCGTCAAGTTTTATTTATTGTCTTCTAGCTTCATCGTATAGAATGTTAAGCCTTGAGTAGGTCTTACATTATTAGAGCTAGGATTATCATAGAAGCCCATAGAAACTTTTCCGAAGCTTCGTGCTTCGATTCGCGGCTTCTAGTGCATCTTAGTTGGTTCAAGAAGAAGAATTAACCGAGTAGATGGCAATCTAGTCGGTCAGCAATTCTTCTTGAACCGACTAGATCTCCTTGCTCATTTCAGCTCGTTCACTGTTTACCAATTAGTCGGTCCAAGAAGGTTCACCGACCGACTAGTTGTCAAACTAATCGGTTTGAAATCCTTCATGGACCGACTAGTTATATCTTCATTTCTACAACCTGAGCTACTGTTTATTGTTAATCGGTCAAAGAACAATCATCGACCGACTAGGTGAGAAACTAATCGGTTAGGATTTGTTCTCTGACCGACTAGTTCTCCTTGATTTCAGACTATGCTATTTCAACTCTTAGTCGGTCAAAGAACACTCACCGACCGACTAGTTGTCAAACTAGTCGGTTGGCAAGTCTTCTTAGACCGACTAGTTCTTTCTGTCTGAACTTTCTCTTTTGGCTGTTCTCCAGTTAGTCGGTTCATGTTGAATCACCGACCGACTAGTTGAGAAACTAGTCGGTCAGTGATCCTTCTTTGACCGACTAGACTGCTTCAGAATAGAGCCGTTGGAGCATTTAATGCCACGATTTTTGCTCTCTCTTTCTTCTATCCTATATATACTTGGAGGGATTCTTTCCTAGTATTCAAGGCTGCGATTCTAGAGGTTTAGACAAATCAAAGAGGAGCCATTCAACTCTATTCCAAAGCTCTCTCTTCTCACCAAGAATCTCTCCTTCACTCTTTGAGCCAAATTCCTCAAGAGAGATTCTCTTCATTGTGAGCCATTCAAGCTAAGGGCTTTGAATCAAGGTCACCAACTCCACCCTAGGCTTCTATTGCTGGTCAACTTCTTGGAGCTAGGGTTTGGTGACATATTCTTCCTCAAAATCCTTCTTGCCCTAATATTGGTAAGTTTACTCAAGGCATAGGATTTTGTTGGTAAGTTTTTCATTGTTTCATTTACTTTGTTTGCAAGTGTTTCTCTCGGTTGTGAGAGAAAGGGTGTGATCCCGGGTTGTGGGAGTCACATGTCTTTTGTGTATGATTTGGTCTTGTAGATGTTTTTCTACAAGAATTTCATAGTGGAAATCTTGGGTTAGTGGTTTCTAACTCAAGTATCCAGAGGGGATCCGGGTGGTTGGGACGTAGGATCACCGGGAACAAGTCGGGGAGACTTGGGTGGATCCAAACCCGTTACATCGTATTGTTTGCGTTGTTTAATTCTTGTTGTGTGTAGTTATTCAGCATTGTTGTTTGTGTTTTGCATAATAATTAGGAATAACACTCTTAATTATTTTAAAGTACTATTCACCCCCCTTAATACTTGTGCAGTAGCTACACAAGGCATTACACACCTCTCCGGCAACGGCGTCATAAACTTGATCGAGTCAGAACTAACTCTGAAACGATGTCATTTACCGCAAGCGCACGATATAGTGGCAAGCGTGTATGGAACACGGGGAAGCGGTGCTATACTACCTATCTACTCCTAGGTTGAGTTAGACTTGCGGGTTTATTGGTGGAAGTGGAGTATGGAGGATCGTAATAGTGATATATGCGAAGGTTGTGTCACCCAACGTCGCAAACAAGGGGTTCCACACAAAGAAATAAATAAATAAAATATAAAAGGCTAGGGCTTTAGGACTCGCCACTAGGATCGTCGGATATCGACACTAGGCTAGAATTCTTACGTTGTATTGGATTTATGGGGATGGTCTCTCATTGACGCAATGGCGGTAACCGTCAATGTAGTGATATAGTTCGTCGGTGGATCCCCTCAAGGCATGAGCTGGGCATGGTCACGAGCCTTGGTTGAATCCACTAACTCCCTAATTAAATCCGTAGGATACTCCTTAAGCTAATCGATTCCACCGACCGTGGGCACGATCTCAGTACGAGTTCTCCTATGGATTTTGTTGGACCAACCAAAATATAACCCCTTTTATATCCAACACATCATAAAAATCCCAACTTTACATCTAAATCCTAAAATACTAGGGCTAATCCATTAGCCCTAGATAGAACTACGCATTCATCATAGGAAAAACAATAGAAGATTCAATAATAGCAAGAGAATTCATCATAGCAAGCATCAACGAGATATTCAATAATCAATCAATGAGAAGAACTGAGATAGAATTAAAGAAAAGTAAAATACTTATCTTGATACAAGGGAGAGGCCTAGTGCATAGCCTAACTCCCAAAAGATTGTCTCCAAAAAACTCTTTAAAAGATCTGAACTCCAAAAAAGTATACGAAAGTCCCCCACACAAGTGACGGCTGCCCTTCTGATATATCTCCCCTCAAAAACCCTCCCCAACCACGGATCCGGACGTAACTTAAAATCTGGGCCCACGGCGACTCGGTCTGAGTAGGTAGCTGCTCGGTCGAGTCATCAGAAAATAGTCCAAAATGTCGCACTGCTTGCTCGAACCAAGTAGGGTCTGCTCGAACCGAGTAGGTAGCTGCTCGGTCGAGTCGTCAGAAGTCAGAATCCATCGCCCAAAACATCGCACTGCCTGCTCGGACCGAGTAGGGTCTGCTCGGTGGAGTTGTCACTCTGCTCGGTCGAGTATGTAGCTGCTCGGTCGAGTAAGAAGCTGCTTGGTCGAGTAGGCTGTTGTTCAGTCGAATTATCACTCTGCTCGATCGAGTAGGGTCCTGCTCGGTCGAGTAGGTGGTCAAAAACAGATTTCAACACTGCAGCATCATCTTGTAGAAATTTCCCAGAGCTCATCCGACCTCCGATTGGCACGTTCTTAGTGGTGTTGGAACCTTCTTGAAGTCTACTATCTGGGAAAAATATCAGAAAAATACTAAAAAAATCCTAAGTGATAGCATATTTGAAAATGGTGCACGGCTGTCCTGTTTCCAGTACTTTGGGTCGCTCGATTCCTTCTCTGCATCATAGCTCGATCGAGCGACCTGTAATCCATGAGTCACCGTATTATAGATCCATGTTTTCTTCATTCTCCTCTTCTTCACTCCTTCTCTCTTGCCCCTTCCTTGCTCCCCGGCAGCTTTAAGTTACCGAACGCGGCGCCTTAGGAGTTCCAGTGTCGAAGCACGCGCTCTCTCCTCCAATATACACCAAATCGCTCGATATTCCCCGAAATGCAACCAAATGCTCTTAAAGTACAATAGTTCCAATTATGAGCATAAAAGCGTATGAAATGTGTAATTGAGCAATCATTTTGACGTGTAATCATATAGGTAAAACGTGGAATATAATGACACATCAGAAAGCGAGGAGGAGAAGGAAGGAGCTCTAAACCAGGCCACTCGGCCGAGTAAAGCAGCTCACTCGCCCGAGTGAAGCAGCTTACTTGACCGAATAAAGCTGATATGACGACATCTGCCAGCCTGAGTATAACGACCCGTATTCAGCAATACGATTATTTACGTATTTCACGTATTTTTATATTTTAAAAGTATTTTATAATGGTTAGTCAGGAGTTTTTTATCAAAAATGATTTCAAACTTCTTTATAAAAATATCTTGAAGCATCAAACTAGTTATGTTGTATTGCAGTAAGTTCAAGTATCATCACGTACCTCTAAATAATTTTTATAATAATTTATTTTCAATTTGTTACTGATTTGGCCGAATTAATTAATTTTCTATATAAACATCATCTAACCATTTTTCAAACTTCTACAATGTGATTCTATGATCACTTAGGGCCCCCCATATTAATTTCGTAATTTTCTGAAATCAAATCGACCTAGGACCTGCAAACCCGCATCCTAAATGTTTTGGCCCAAAACTGGTATCTCAGTAGCTCAAACCCAGAAATGGATCTCGTATTCACGATCCTCGCGACAATACGATCGTGTGGCTATGTTTTCGTAATTTGTCGGAGTCGTATGCGAAAACAAGGTTGTATTCCTCCGTTTTTACTAATTACATCCCCTAATGATGTTTTTACTATTACTAATTGTATGCGAAAACGGAGAAATTGTCAATGAACACCTCCATGATATTTTCAACGAAGTCAGAAAATGTGACAGTCATACATCTTTGGAATGTCGCAGGGGCATTGCATAGTCCAAACGGAATTCTTCGATAGGCGAAGGTGCCGTATGGACACGTGAATGTAGTCTTTTCCTAGTCATCGGGATGGATGGGTATTTGGAGAAATCCAGAATACCCATCTAGGAAGCAGAAATGTGAGTGCTTGGCCAAACGCTCAAGAATGTGATCAATGAAATGAGGGGGTAGTAGTCCTTTCGGGTTTCTTTATTGAGTTTTCTATATTCGATGCACATCCGCCACCCGGTGACAGTCCTGGTGGGGATGAGCTCGTCCTTATCATTCTTAACCACGATCTTCCCTCCCTTCTTTGGAACTACTTGAACTGGGCTAACCCACTTGCTATCAGAGATATGGTAGATTATCACTGCTTCAAGTAGTTTCAAAACTTTCTTTTTGACCACCTCTTTCATATTGGGGTTAAGTTGCCTTTAAGGCTCAATAGAGGTGGCGTTCTCATCCTCAAGAAGGATCATATGAGTGTACCTATCAGGGCTAATACCTTTTATGTCGTCGATGGTGTATCCTATGACATTTGTAAACTTTTTGAGAACAGTTACGAGGTTATCAAGCTCAGTGTTAGTCAACAAGGCATTAACAATGATTGGGTAAGTGGAGTTCTCTCCTTAAAATGCGTATTTTAAGTTAGGGGGAAGAGGTTTGATGTCTTCCACCTCCGTTACCTCAAGCCCTGGTGTGTCCCTTGGAGGTTCAATGTCTTGACGCTGCTGCATGACGTCATCCTTATGGCCCACCTGAATGGATCTATCCTGGTAAGGGGCTTGGTGGCCTTGATGTCCTACAACTTTGGAAGTTGAGGCTGTTAGGGTTTCTAACATGCATAACTAGTTTATACGCAGCAGAAAATAGAAACCTACCAAGATCCATGTGTTTCTAATTGATTCGAATAGATTACTAACCTTTGTGACGATCTGAATGTGTCAGACTACAGGTGCTGCTCTACGAACGACCACCCTCAATCGGTATCCACACGCGAACGTCACGAACAGGAATTGCGAGGGTGCTAGCTCCTTCTCTGCAACTAGGGTTTCCCTCGCTCTTTGTTTTTCTTAAAAACAGAGGAGATAGATTGAAAAAATGTGAACTGAAAATCCTCTTCCTATATCTTATATAGAATCCCACGTTAATCCCTTAACGCATTTCAGTTACGCGGTGATATCTTAGCGATAAGAATCCCACGTTAACCCCTTAATGGATTTCAGTTACACGGCTTATCTTAGGGATAATATCTTAATGAGATACAATATCTGACAGTTAAGATATTTCACCTTTTTACGAATTTCAAATCAAATTCGAAATCACATTTAAACCACATATCCTATCCATTACGTTCTTTGTGTGCGACCCAATAGGCTCATATTAAATTGGCAGTGGGCCTAATCTTATTAGAAGCCCACAAGTTATAATTGGTCTCTAGCAAGACATTATGACTACCCAATTAATATGAACATCGTTAATCTGATATTAACCTAACCAATAGAACATGTCATAATCCTTTTGTCACACGGTATTTGATTTGAACATAAGTCATGAACAGTGTCACACTTATATTGTTCAAACATTTAATTTCTCGCTTTCTAAGTAGACTGATAAAATCAAATGACATTCATTTAAGCACGGACATGCATTTCTCAGTCCTACCTATCGAGGGGCCTATTAGATATCTGTCTCATAGGAGATGGACAAATTCCATCTTGTTCATTCACTTTCCTCTGCATAATTCACATCATGTTCATGTAAGGATCCTGGATATGGAGAAAACACTAGAAGGGGGTTTGTAACGACCGGTGTTTGTAATAAATATTTTCTATGAATAATATTGAATTTCCCTTCCTTGTATGTTTTTCCTCGGTTGAATCCTCACATTTTAGCTTAAATAACGACGTAATTCTAGAGTTAGGACGATCCTAGAAGCCATAGAATCTTTCCCGAAGCTTCGCGCTTCGTTTCGGCACTTCTGGTGCATCTTAGTTGGTTCACGAAGGAGAACCAACCGACTAGAATGAGATCTAGTCGGTCGGCAATCCTTCATGGACCGACTAGTTCAACGTATTAAAAATAGCTGAGTTACTATTTGTCGTTATTCGGTCTAAGTTCAACCTTCGACCGACTAGTTCTCAAACTAGTCGGTCAAGCATTGTACTCAGACCGACTAATTCTGAGTTTCACTGAACAGTAGAGTTAATGTTTGTCGTTAGTCGGTCTAAGAACGATTTCCGACCGACTAGGTTGCAAACTAGTCGGTCAGCTGTTGTTCTTCAACCGACTAATTCTTGTACAGTCTTTTCTACAGTAGTTACTGTATATTTTTAGTCGGTTAAGAGTTGCTCTTCAACCGACTAGTTCTAATTCTCTTCTTGTACCTTTTGGTTGCATTTTAGTCGGTCAACGTTGGTCGACCGACCGACTAGTTCTTAAACTAGTCGGTCACCAGTTGTGCTTTGACCGACTAATGTAGTCGACCTGTACCAAACCCTATTCTCGGTTTGCCATTTAGTCGGTCTAAGTTAGACGACCGACCGACTAGTTCCTAAACTAGTCGGTCAACCACTCTTCTTTGACCGACTAATTGACCCCGAAACCCTAGATCTATTTTTCAGCCGTCGTTTTATTTTTATTTAATCTGTCGATTCCTTCATTCTCCATTCATTCTTTCTGAGCCAAGATCATTCACAATCATCCCTAATCTTCCCCAAATCATTTCTTTCATCCTTGGAGGTTCTTGCTCGTCGTATCTTGCGCCGGATACCGATCTAGGTCCCCGAGATCTCGTTTTTCGGCCGTAGCTTCCCGGGATTGTTCTTCGTCGCCAAAACACGATCTGTTTTGGTGTCTTCCATTCGCTACTCTACGGTTAGTAATCCTAATCTCGTAACCTCTATTAACCCATACCGTAAACTAGAAACCCTAAATTAAAAATGGATTATTAGACATAGGATTTCAATGCAAAACGATTTAGAACTTCCGTCTAATCTTTTATTTTGCCATAACAGCGAATTCATCTACCGTAGGACATCGTTCTCGTTACTCACATCGATCAACAATTCGGTACCAGGCAAGTGAAACTTGCCAACACTTCTTTAGGCCATGTTTTTAGGCCAATTCCTTGTACTAGCGTGAAAGAGACTAGATCGTGAAATGATAGCGATCTAGGCGCAACTTTGAGATCTAGCTTGACAACGAAGCTAGATCCGACACCTTGCCATATCATTTATGCATTGATATCTGTCATGTTTAAATTCCTTAACTGTACGCATTTGAATTGTTAACTGCCATGCATTGCATCGTACATGTCATCCAAGTTAAACTTGCATCGTAGCACACGCTACACTACTTGTACAATCCATGTTTCCGTGTTACCAGCTAGGCACCCGTTATGCGGGCATAACCCTACGCCATCCGTGTTAAAAACACTTCCTGGCTCGTGATCCAGAAGCGAGCATTCCGTGTTCGGGGGTAATGCCCTGGCTCGACACACGTGGAGGGATAGGGATAAACGATCACTTGAGCGTAAGAGTTGGCACGTACAGCCACTCTAGCCAAAGGGCGGAATCTCTGTGCACGACGTGATTACAATTCCAGTACTTGTCCTTTACTTGTTTACTTGCCTTGCCATGTCATATGCCATGCTATATCATGCCATACTTTACTTTAGAACTGCTAGGTTGCTTTACTTTCATAAGTTGTCATACTTTACTTTAGAACTGCTAGGTTGTTTCCTTTTATAGTTTCCTTGCACAAGTCTTTTTAGACTTGCTGACATGTGCCCCTTCTCTTTGGGTGACGCATGTTAGTTGCTGAGCCAGAGACAGTTGCGGAGGTTGACGAGTTCGTGGAGTTCGTGCCCGAACCTGTTGGTGACGTGGAGTACGAGGACACCGGTGATCAATCTTATAGATCTTCCGTACTTTTCTTTGTTAGCGGGGCGTGACAGGGTTGAATAGTGTTTAAGCAATTTAAAAATATAGTTACATCAATTTAAATTCCTAACCAACAAAATAGTGCGGAATAGAAATAAACCCAAAATGAAACAAATGCAAACACAAGGATGTTTCAAGGGTTCGGATTACCCAAGTCGCTTCCCGACTTGTTCCTGGTAATCCTACGTCCCTTCCACCCGGTTAACAACCGGATACTCAAGTTAGAACCCTAACTCGAGGTTTCCTTAAAACCCCACTTGTAGCAACCCTACAAGTGAAATCGAAATACAATCGATTGACATTGACTCCCACAACTTGGGAGCAAGCAAACCACTCTCACAACTTGAGAGTAAATTCAAATAACGAAAGTTATGAAATATGAAAGCAACACTTACAATCACCTATGACTTGAAGTAGAACTTGAAGGAGAAGTGTGTTGTGTGTTGAAAGACTCTCTTGGAAGAGAGGAAAGCCCTTTCTCTTGACTGCACCAAATGCCTACAGGATATCTCTTTGGTTCTAAGTTGGAGAGCAAGAGATTGAAGATTGGAATACTTAGGGCTTTAGGGTTTGAGAGCTTTGATCTTGAGAGATTTAGCAAAATGAAACTTGGAAGAATGAGTAACCTCTCAATGGAACAGTAGATGCTCCTTATATAAGTTTCTCAAACCCTACAAACGAATTCAGCAAAAACCGCTTTGAAATCTGTGAGAAAAATCTCAACGGATAGAATCTGAGTCCGCGACAGTCGACTATTGAGGAATTCACAGTCAACTGCTGCACAGTCAGATAGGGTAGGTGAGAATTCATAACGGTAGCTTACCACGTGGACAGTCGACTGATGAGGCATAGACAGTCGACTGTTGAACCACCAGGCGACTGTAAATCCTACTACAGACGACTGGCCGTAAGTTGGGTAAGTTGATGAATTCTGGAAAATGTCTGGGAGAACAGGACAGACGACTGATGAAGAGAAGACAGTCGACTGTTAATCAGAACAGGCGACTGTAATTCCTTCTACAGACGACTATCAAAACCTTGAGATTTTCCAGAGAGTTGAGTCAACAAATTGGCTCACAGACAGACGACTGTTGCAGCATTGACAATCGACTGTTCCATTGGACAGTCGACTGTAAATTCAGAATAATTCGACTGGCCAGAGTAATCAGAGAAAAAGAATTTGGGCTATTGATAGACAGGCGACTGATGAACAAACCACAGTCAACTGTCACTTGGACAGGCGCCTGTGAATCATTCATAAGTCGCCTGTAAGAATTAAAACAGAGAAGCACAAAACTAGATTGTAAAAGTTTGTGCATAACAGGCGACTGTAGAACAAAACACAGTCGACTGTTTTTGAGACAGGCGACTGTAAAATGTTCATCAGTCGACTGTTACAAACAATACATGCACAATCAAGATAGAAATGAATTGGAGTCTAAGTATGAATGACCTAATGATATCCTAAGACTGAAATGAAGATGTGTGTGCTCCAACAATGTTCTACTTCTAAGCTACATACTAGAAGAGATATAAGAAAGTTACATGTGACGAACTCTCTCTTCTATCCAACGCATGAGCTTGAAGTCTTCTAGGAGCTTCAATCACCATCTACGATCATCCAATCCATTTCATTTGCCTCCAATGATCTTTGAGTATCATCCATTGCAAGTAGATCTTCATAATAAGCTTAGGCAATGGATTAACTGCAAAATAGGGGATTAGTCACAAGTATTTATGCTTTCTCATCATTAACACCAAGTAGGGAGAAGTCCAATACTCAACATTCTCCCCCTTTTTGATAATGCCAAACAAACATAAACAAAAAGATAATTAATTGTGCTTAATGAAAACTTACTCCCACTACATAGATGCCAATTAAGTTAGTCAATATATATTAGGGCATCTATATATCAATTGAAGCAAATGAGTAAGATATGCATGAATGAAATGAATCCATGAAATCTAGGATTTAAAATCCCTATTCATTGTATCTTACTCCCCCTGAATCTAAGGCAACTTCAATCTTAGATTCAAGTGTATTAGTATATACTTAGCACATTTCATTATTATGAATCTATATGTTTATTTCTCTCCCCCTATAGCATTATCCAAAAGGTTGGAGTAAAAATAACAACAACAATCGTGCTAAATAAAAACTATCAAAAATCAGAGAGTTTAAAGATATATTAAACTAAAACTGATAAAACCATAGCATAAACTTATGTGAATAGAGGAATGGAAGTCCAATATCAACATTTGAGATACACAAAGAAAACACATTGTCTCAAATCACATCTCCTGAAGAATACAGCATATATGGAGACAATATATCAAAATTCACACAGATATGATAAGAAATTACACAATGTGTGAAACAGATGAAGGAACTGCAACATCATATATATATATATAAGATGGTCACATGAGTACACGACTTATGGACATCAACATGTCCATAAAAAATCAAAATGCATCTTGATACTCTATATAACATCACTACACAAAATATATCCATCATACATACACCAACTAACTACTCAACCCTAATCAAAACAAACAAAAGAGATCTAGGTCTCACAGAAGTGAACAAAAAAAATATCAACGGCAGCATCAGTCAATGTTGATGACAGTGGGGTCCGAGGGACGACCAGACGAACGGAACATCAGCCTAGCAGAGCGGCGAGTAGGATAAGCTGGAGCCTTCCTCTTGGAAGACGGTGCACGCGCGGCAGAGGTATCTGCATGAGCATGAACGGGGGTCTGGACCACAGAAGGCACCGGCACAAAGCCTAGAGGAGGAGGAACATCAACATGGGCAGTATCCTCAGACTTAGAAAACAGGGCCTGAAGCTCGACAGGAATGGGGAACCCATGAAACATGAGAGACTTGTACTGAAGCTCGAGAAGGAGAGTGAGCTTCTCATCCATAGAAGTAGCAAGCTTCTCGAGAGAAGTGACTCGATCACACAATCTACCGAGAAGGAAATCCTCTAGGGGTACAGAAGGAGGAGTACGGGGAGGATGATCAGCTGGCTGAGAAGAGGATTCAACGACATTTACTGAAGGAATGGGGTCACCGACCACGACATTCAAGGAATCCCCAGATGATGAGGGCGAAGAGGATAGCTGATCAAAAGGTGGAGGAGAAGGTGAAGCGAGAAAAATGTTTAACGGTTCTCCTGACGACGAATGACCTGGAGGATCCATGAGAACGATCGACAGAAGCTAGGTCACGAAGCAATGAGATAAACACGAGAAGAATCGAAAGAGCAAGAACCCTAAAAATTGTCGATCAATAGAAGAGCTTCACGCGAGCAACCAATCGAAAGAGGGAGACCTCGTTTCGGCTTGGAATAGTCGAAGGAGAGATCGACAGAAAGTTTCGAGCGGGGAAGACGAACGATTTTCAATCGGAGGAGAGAGGTTGAAATGAAGAGTCTCGATGATATAATGAAGGGGCGAATGAATCGGGGTCGTTGGATCAAAGAATCGACGGCTCAGATCAATTGAGCGAACCGCCACAATAGGAGACAGTCGACTGATGATCAAAATTCAGTCAACTGGTTGAAGTGATAAGAAATGAGCTTAGGAGGACAGACAGTCGATTGTTGAATAAATTACAGTCGCCTGTCCGTGAGACAGTTGACTGTATTATACACTTCAATCGACTGACTGAGAATCAATAAAATTGATGAAAGGAACAGAGACTACAGACGAAATTGACAGGCGCCTGATGACTAAAATGTAGTCGCCTGTTGATCCAACAGTCGACTGTAAATTTGTCTTTAGTCGCCTGGGCGAAAGATACAGTCTGCTGACAGAATAGATAGAGTAGGGCAGTCGACTGTCGAAGGAAAGACAGTCGTCTGTCCTGGTCCAAAAATGAGGATATGCACAACTCACCCTAGGACCTATACTCTAATCATAAACTCATTATAAAATCAACATCAAACGATAAATCATTGATAACATAAATCTCTTAAAACAATCTAAAAACTCATATAATCACAGAAATCTCAATTTCCTTTCTTAAAACAAATATATGATATATCAAATGAAGAGAGGCAACATGATGATATGAGCTCAAAAAGTGTTATAACAAGTAAGTTGAGCTCCTAAATTTCAGATTCACCCATAATTCCTAATTCTCCACGCAACCTCATAAATGAATCTTCTTTAAGAGTTTTTATGAAGATGTCGACAATTTGTTTTTGGGTTTCAATGTACTCTAAGATGATGTCCTTCTTAGCTACATGATCATTGATAAAATGGTGTCTCACATCTACGTGTTTGGTACGGAAGTGATGTACCAGATTCTTGGAAAGACATATAGCACTTTGGTTATCAACCATGATAGGGCAAGTATCACAATTGACACCATAGTCTTTAAGAGTGTGTCTCATCCAAAGAACTTGTGCGCATGCAAGACCCGCGACAATATATTCTGCTTCAGTCGTGGACAATGATACCGAGTTCTGTTTCCTGGAAAACCAAGAGACTAAGGAATTTCCTAGGAAATGGCAAGTGCCACTAGTACTTTTCCTATCGGATTTGTATCCGGCAAAGTCGGCATCACTATATGAGATTAACTCATATGTGCTAGATTTAGGATAAAGTAACCCATAATCTAGTGAATGATTGAGATAACGAAAAATTCGTTTAACCGCAATCAAGTGTTACTCTTTAGGTCTAGCTTGATATCTAGCACACAAACATACGGAAAACATGATATCGGACCTAATAGCAGTTAAATAAAGTAAGCTACCGATCATACCTCGATATAGACGAACGTCTACATCTTTTTCGTCCTCATCCTTGTGTAGATGGGCTGTCGTACTCATGGGAGTCCTTTTGCTTGAAGACGATTCCATCCCGAATCGCTTGATAAGCTCCCCTGTGTACTTGGTTTGATGTATGAAAGTCACATCCTTCATTTGTCAAATTTGCAATGCAAGGAAATAGTTGAGCTCACACATGTGGCTCATCTCGAATTCATCCTTCATGGACTTAGAAAATTCTTGACAAAGATTAAAGTTAGTAGAACCAAATATTATATCGTCTACATAAACTTGAATCAATAGGATGTCATTTTCATAATCTTTAATGAAAAGTGTTGAATCAACTTCTCCCATTTTAAAACCTAAATCCAAAAGAAATGTCTTGAGTCGATCATACCAAGCTCTAGGAGCTTGTCTCAACAACGCTTTCTTAAGTTTGAAAACATGGTTTGGAAATTTTTCATGAATGAAACCGGGAGGTTGAGAAACATACACCTCTTCTTTGACAATCCCATTTAAAAATGCACTTTTAACATCCATTTGAAATAATTTGAAATTCTTATGAGATGCAAACGATAAAAATAATCTAATAGCTTCTAATCTTGCTACGGGGGCAAAGGATTCTTCGAAATCGATACCTTCCTCTTACCGATAGCCTTGAGCTACTAACCTTGCTTTGTTCCTTATGATGACCTAGTTCTCATCGGTCTTGTTCTTAAAGATCCATTTGGTCCCGATAACTTGATGACCACTTGAAAGAGGAACGAGCTTCCAAACTTCATTTCTCTCGAATTGCATGAGTTCTTCTTCCATTGCCACTATCCAAGAGCTATCCTTACAAGCTTCTTGGATGTTCTTTGGCTCAATGGTAGAGACAAATGCGTAATGAGAGAATTCTTCAATTCTTGACCTCGTTCAAACACCCACACCAATATCTCCAATAATTTGGTCATGTGGATGGTTACGAACGGTTGGATAAGCTTTGGGTATTCCTGCATCACTTGGAACATTTTCAACAATCTCATTAGTAGTGTTAGTCTCAATAATTGAATCATTAATCTTGACATTACTAAGATAATCACATATAGCATCTACATTATCATCATTAACATGAGAAAAATCAAAATCTTTATAAAATGATACGTGTAGTGATTCCTCAATCGTTGAAGAAGTTTTGTTGTATATCCGGTAGGCTTTGCTACATGTGGAATATCCAACAAAAATTCCTTCATCGGATCTTGGCTCAAATTTATCTAAATTACCAAAAGTGTTCTTGATAAAACATTTTGAACCAAAAACTCGAAAATATTTAACTTGAGGCTTTTTGTCATAAAATAACTCAACAAGTTTTGTTCGTTCGGGGTCTCACTATGATCATATTGAGCACATAACATGTCGTGTGCACCGTCTTTGCCCAAAATTGTAATCCAAGATGACTATCATGGAGCATAGTACGAGCACACTCAATAAGAGTCCTATTCTTTCTCTCTACAACACCATTTTGTGGTGGTGCCCGAGGAAAAGAAAAATTGTGAGTTTTCCCGGTGTCATCACAAAACTTTGTAAAAGACTCATTCTCAAATTCTCCTTCATGATCACTACGGATAGTAATAATGGTGGATCCTAAGAGATTCTGAATCTTCTTTTCAAATATGGTAAACTCTTCAAAAGTTTCATTCTTATTAGTTAAGAATGAAATCCAAGTAAATCTAGAGAAGTCGTCAACGACAACTAATCCATAATGAGCATTGCCTAAAGAAGCGGATCTAGTTGGCCCAAACAAATCTAGATGAAGTAGTTCTAGGGGCTTCTTAGAAGTAATGCCTTCTTTAAGCTTAAAAGATGATTTACTAAGTTTACCTCTTTGACATGAATCACAAAATTTTTTCTTACTAAAAGCAATTTTTGGAAAACCTTTGACTAGATCATGCTTATATAAGTGCTTGAAATGAACATGACCAAAACAGTGATGCCATAATAGTTGTTCATTTGTATTAGCAACTAAGCAATGTTCTACGGTTTTAGGCAAGCTCAAATAATAAATATTTTTACGCCTAACACCGGTAAATAAAACATGTGAATTAGAATCAACAATTTTACACATACCCTCTCCAAAGTTAACCTTGTAACCTTTGTCACAAAGTTGACTAATGGAGATAAGGTTGTGACATAAACCACTAACTGAAAATACATTAGTAATTAAAGGTTTGGAGGGGTTTCCGAATATACCTACTCCAATGATGGTTCCCTTTTGGTTACCTTCAAAAGTGACCATTGCACCGTTCTTGCTGCTAATCACTTCGGAGAGTACTGAAGGATCTCCCGTCATATGTTTGGAGCAACCACTGTCGAGAATCCATCCTTTCCTTTTAGAGCTAGTTTGATCTTTATTGCTCTTATTCTTTCTCTTGGGTACCTACATAATATACCATAAGCTCATGGTACCCAATTTTTGTTGGGTCCAAGGGGATTAGTCCTTTGGAAGCCAAGTCCAAGTGGACTTCCGCTTCCCAACATAATTACCATTATTAATAACATCATGAAAATAGGAATCAGCATATGCATTCCTATCATTTAAGCTAGTGTTCTTAGGACCCCAAATGGTGTATGTTTTGGAAGTCATTTTCCTAGTTGCATGCATACTTGTTAGATTTCTATGTGGTGCATGCTTCTTAGGAACATGGTTACTAGCATAAAAATGAGGTGGTGGATATGCATTAGACATACGAGGATTATATGTATGCTAGGGAACATGCATGTTGTATGAAACGTATGGGTCATGCATGACATGTGGAGGATGTGCATACATGTAAGAATGGTGCGTATGAGCATGTGGGTGTATAGGAGCACGTACATGAGTATTTCTCATGTGTGGATTGGTACGTGTCCGTGGGTGTGGAGCATAGAAAGTGTCATGTGTATCCACTTGTGAAGTATGAGATTTCCTACGTGGATGAAGGTTTGTGTACATGTAAGCATGGCTTCTCTTTTGGTTTCCACCCTTAGTGGGTTTGTTGCCAAAAGGAAAAGACTGTGAAGTGGTGACTTTCTTGGTAGGTTTGCTACATATAGTGTCTTTGACACCACTTGTGGATGCACCGGAGGATGGCCTCACAAAGTCTATAGTGACACCACTATAGGAGGTGCGAGCATTGGATGCATTTGCTTCCACAAAACCAAGACCAACACGATGTGTGGCCGAAATTGGTTTGCTAGCAAATCATCCAATTGTCCTTTTCCCTTATTGAATCTTACAATACGAGAGGACATGAGCTCATATTTCTCCTTAAGAGAAGAAATATTGGTATCCAAGGTGGACACCCGTGCTTTGAGCTCGTGCACTTGGGTATTAAGAGAATCATTCTCTAGACCCAATTGTGTGTGTCGTGAAACTAGATCGCTATTATCATTAGGATGTGTTTGATCTAGTTGAGATTTGAGGGTATTCACCTCATCTCTCAAAGTGACATTTTGAGAAGCTAAATTCGCTTTCTCAAGGGTTAAAGTATCAACAATGGTGTCATTGTTGATAATGCATGGAATGGATGGATTGGTAACATTCAATTTCTTTAAACTGTTGAGTATTGGTGTTTCATACCAATGTTATTTTGATGATGATCACAACATTATATTGTTGCTAATGACTCTCTTGTTTTAGTCTTATAGTTACATTTCAAGAATTTCATTTTTGGAGACTAAACACTTGGTGCAAGGATGGACATCAAGTGGAGAAGGGCCAAAGCATGGACTCAAGGGGTGCCAAACCTTGGAGATGATGGGGAGCATCAAGGCATCAAGATTGAGGACTTAGACTCTAAGGAAATCCATGTAATCCATGTAATATTTCCTTTATTGCTTTCTCTCTCATTTGAGTCTAGGTTAATGTAATGCCTTGATAGATGGTATACTCATACATGCACATGCATTTAATCATCTTAGTGAGCCTTAGGATTATCAGAGAATCCAACCCAATAGGCTCATCATGACCAAAGACTCATTTGGAGTCTCTGGTTCTCCATCAGTCGCCTGCTGAAGGATTCACAGTCGACTGGGTGATTTCCAGTCGCTTGTCGATCCTTCTACAGTCGACTGTGATGCACAGCTCAAGTCAACATTTCTACTGACTCTACTTGAGCTTTTCGCATCAGTCGACTGATGCTCAGTTTACAGTCGCCCGTATATTTACAGTCGCCTGTGAATTGGTCAACAGTCGTCTGAGTAGCGTAAGTGCATATACTGCTTCTCTCTGTTATTCTCCATCTCCTACAGCAGTCGACTGACGAAGGGTTTACAGTCGCATGGCTATTTTACGGTTGACTGTATTCTTGTCATCAGTCACTTGTATACTTATTTGGAGAAAGAATGCAGCTCTCTGTTTATTCCATTCCATGTAGCAGTCGCCTGCTGAATGTTTTACAGGCACCTGTCCTGTTCACAGTCGACTGTATCGACTTCATCAGTCGACTGTCGAGGCTCAGATTATAGTCGTTGGATATTTTCTAGCAGTGGAACAGTCGACTGTCATTTGTTCATCAGTCGACTATCAGTGACGTTTCTGCCCAGTAACTAACCGTTGCAGCTTTTTGTTTTTAGCTGTTTCCTTGGGTTTTGAGGGTTGATATAAGGTTCCTATATATATGAGAGGGCTGATATGATTAGAACTTCTTGATGCTATTTCAAATCATTTAGAGATTGAAAAGCCACTCTCAAACTCTCTCATTTCCCTCTTTGAGCTCTCATTCCTCTTCATGCATTGAAGTCAAGCTCAAGGGAAATCATCCAAGTGCTTTCAAGCCAATCTCAACACTTGGAGATCCTCTTCCATGCCTTGCATTCATCTATGAGTAAGCATCTCAATGCATAGATAAGAGTATTTATTTTACTTGGTGATTCTTGTAACACTAATTCTCTTTATGGGAATTAGTCTTTCTCTCTTTGTGGGAGTATATCTCTTTGTGGTATTAGGATATTCTCTTAGTGGGAATAACTCTCTTTGTGTGATTAGGATATTCTCTTAGTGAGAATAACTCTCTTTGTAGGAGTAACTCTCTTAGTGGGAGTTTGGTGTCCTAGTGTAGGGCTAACCCTAATTCTCTGAGTGGGAGTTAGTAATTCTCTAGGTGGGAGTTTGACCCCTGTGTTTGGTTGGTTGGTTCCTTGTGTAAGGCAAAATCCTCTTTGTGAGGTATCTCTTTGTGGGATTTGTATTCACTTCTCTTTGTGGGAATATAGTGAATATTGGTGTGGCTGGACGTACCCAAGTATGGGGAACCAGGGTAAAATCTTGTGTTTGTGTTTGGATTGATTATGTCAATTATTTCCTCTTGCATTTATTATTCTGCATTTGCAAGTTTAATTTTAATTGGACAATTTATTGCCATTACACTATTCACCACCCCTCTAGTGTGTTGTTAGTATTGCAAGGGTAAGGCGATCCTTACATAAACTAGTATATCTAAGCATTAAAGATTGATACCTAGCAAATAATTCTTCATTAGCAATTCGTAGTTCATCCATAGTTACCTCGGTATCATCCATGTCGGAATCACTCTCATCGGAGAGTGAATCTTCTCGTGCCATGAAATACATGTGGGCACTTTCACCCTTCTCATCATCGGAATCACTTGATGAGTCTCCACTTGAGTCATCAAATGTACAGACGAGTCCTTTCTTCTTATCTCTCGTATTCTTGTCGGACTTGTGGTACTTCGGAGCCTTCCACTTCTCTTTGTTTCTTAGCATTAGGCAATCCTTCTTGATGTGCCCTGGCTTGTTACACTTAAGCAAAGAGAGGAAGTATTATTAGTAGACTCAAATCTTTTGTTAGATGGAAATTACCTTTGCGAAAGAAGCGTTGGAACTTCTTTGCCATTTGGGCCATTTCACCCAAGTCCATCTCATTTTCTGATTCTTCACTATCGGAGGATGAGGAATTGGCGTTGAATGCCAAAGCTTTCTTCTTGGCCTCCGAAGGATTCATCATAGCTCGAATCTTTAATCAGTTCTCCCGTCTTACTTCATAAGACATGAGAGTCCCGATAAGATTCACAACTGTGTAAGTCTTCAAGTCGTTGACCTCCTCAATGGCGATAGCTCTTCTTTCCCATTTGGAGGTCATTCCCATTATGATCTTCCTTACCTTTTTTGGTTCGGTGTATGTTTGGCCAAGAGCTTCCAGTCATTGGTAATGTCGGTAAACCCTCCGTACATCGATGCTATGTGTTTATTTTCCTGCGTATGAAACATATCGAAGTATTGCACAACAACATAGAGTTTAGAAAGTTTTACCTTGTTCGTTTCCTCATGGGTAACGACGAGATGGTTTCAAATTTGATATGCACTCTTATATGTGCATATCTTGTTGAACTCATTCGGGTCTAATGCAAAAATGAAGAGCGTTCATTGCTTTTGCGTTGTTGACTTCAGCAGATTTCTCGGAAGTCGTCCATTTTTCGAAATCTTCTTCGGTGGGCTCGACGTATTCATTGTAGAGGGTTCTCCAAAGTGAAGCACTCCTTGGGAACGTTTCCATCCGGTATTTCCAATAGCCAAAGTTCATGCCATTGAAACGC
The DNA here is from genome assembly GCA_030789695.1 of Scilla litardierei. Classification (NCBI taxonomy): domain Eukaryota; kingdom Viridiplantae; phylum Streptophyta; class Magnoliopsida; order Asparagales; family Asparagaceae; genus Scilla; species Scilla litardierei. The sequence goes on from CM061139.1 coordinate 83,162,303, forward strand.
GGAGGACGTACCGTGGATTGACCTTCGAAAAGAGTGGACGCTCCATCACGATCGTGATTGTTGTACGAAATCGGTGGAGGAACGTTGTTGTTGTTGGATGCCATAGCAATAACCTTGCACTCTGATACCAATTGTAAGGACCCTTGCTATGGAGAAAACACTAGAATGGGGGTTGAATAGTGTTTAAGCAATTTAAAAAGATAGTTATACCAATTTAAATTCCTAACCAACAAAATAGTGTGGAATAGAAATAAATCCAAAATGAAACAAATGCAAACGCAAGGATGTTTCAATGGTTTGGATTACCCAAGTCACTTTTCGACTTGTTCCCGGTAATCCTACGTACCTTCCACCCGGTTAACAACCGGATACTCAAGTTAGAACCCTAACTTGAGGTTTCCTTAAAAACACACTTGTAGCAACCCTACAATGAAATCACAATACAATCAATTGACCTTGACTCCCACAACTTGGAAGCAAGCAAACCACTCTCACAACCCGAGAGTAAATTCAAATAACGAAAGTTATGAACTATGAAAGCAACACTTACAATCACATATGCCTTGAAGTAGAACTTGAAGGAGAAATGTGTTGTGTTTTGAAAGACTCTCTTGGAAGAGAGGAAAGCCCTTTCTCTTGACTGCACCAAATGCCTAGAAGATATCTCTTTGGTTCTAGGTTGGAGAGCAAGAGATTGAAGATTGGAATACTTAGGGCTTTAGGGTTTGAGAGCTTTGATCTTGAGAGATTTAGCAAAATGAAACTTGGAAGAATGAGTAACCCCTCAATGGAACAGTAGATGCTCCTTATATATGTTTCTAAAACCCTACAAACGAATTCAGTAAAAACCGCTTTGAAATCTGTGAGAAAAATCTCAACGGATGGAATCTGATCCCACGATAGTCGACTGTTGAGGAATTCACAGTCAACTGCTGCACAGTCAGATAGGGTAGGTGAGAATTCATAACGATAACATACCACGTGGACAGTCGACTGATGAGGCATAGACAGTCGACTGTTGAACCACCAGGCGACTGTAAATCCTACTACAGGCGACTGGCCGTAAGTTGGGTAAGTTGATGAATTCTGGAAAATATCTGGGAGAACAGGATAGACGACTGATGAAGAGAAGACAGTCGACTGTTAATCAGAACAGGCGACTGTAATTCCTTCTGCAGACGACTATCAAAACCCTGAGATTTTCCAGAGAGTTGAGTCAACAAATTGTCTCACAGACAAACCACTGTTGCAGCATTGACAGTCGACTGTTCCATTAGACAGTCGACTGTAAATTCAGAATAAGTCAAATGGCCAGAGTAATCAGAGAAATATACTTTGGGATATAGATAGACAGGCGACTGATTAACAAAACACAGTCGACTGTCACTTGGAGAGGCGCATGTGAATCATTCATAAGTCGCCTGTAAGAATTAAAACAGAGAAGCCCAAAACTAGACTGTAAAAGTTTGTGCATAACAGGCGACTATAAAACAAAACACAGTCGACTGTTTTTGAGACATGCGACTTTAAAATGTTTAGCAGTTGACTGTTATAAACAATACATGCACAATCAAGATAGAAATGAATTGGAGTCTAAGGATGAATGATCTAATGATATCCTAAGACTGAAATGAAGATGTGTGTGTGCTCCAACAATGTTCTACTTCTAAGCTACATACTAGAAAAGATATAAGAAAGTTACATGTGACGAACTCTATCTTCTATTCAACGCATGAGCTTGAAGTCTTATAGGAGCTTCAATCACCATCTACGATCATCCAATCTATTTCATTTGCCTTCAATGATCTTTGAGTGTCATCCATTGCAAGTAGATCTTCATAATAAGCTTATGCAATAGATTAACTGCAAAATAGGGGATTAGTCACAAGTATTTATGTTTGCTCATCATTAACACTAAGTATGGAGAAGTCCAATACTCAATAGTTCAATCATAACCTTTATGATTATCTGATTAAAGATAACAATTGGTTATGTCAAAACATGATGTTCTTTATGTAGGAAACTGTGATGATCTCAGGTTTAAGGATTTTATGACACAACTATTATGAGATCATTTATGACACTAATCCATGTAATGATCTTATAGCGAGTCTATCCAGTACATGTTCTCCAACAAGTACCTATAAGTTTGATTTGTATCACCATACATATAATTATCTCATAATTATCAACCAAACTCATACTAGTCTTAATTCATTATTAAACATTTAACGATGAGTGACTAGGGATGCTTTGAATAGCATAAAACAGCTATTCAAACATTATTATAAAGAAACATGCAAGCAATATAATAATAACAATAAGAGAAATATTTTATAAATGAAAATGACATAACATAAAGGTCCAAATATATGGCCTAGGGCAAAACCACTAATAGAGGCTTCTTCCAACGATGGCATGAATGTGCTTATCCGGTAGCATGTTTCAATGACCTGTGGTGCTTTCTCTTGCAATGCAACGGTTTCTTGCTTAACATCAAGTTGTCCAGGCGGGAGGGGGTGATACTCATTGCTATTGGCGGTCTCTGCAGCTGGACTTTCCATCAAAAGCATCTTAAGTGGCGTCAACTGTAGGAAGGAATATGATGTGCCAACTTGCGAATCTTGATAGGGAGGAGTGGAATAATCCGTCCAATGGTGGTGAGCTGTGTGAGAGTTTGGATCGCATGGATGAATTCCATATTGGTGTTGGTCATATATGTGCTCTTGCATGCGGTACATCCCATGGCTCACTGACACGGTTGGACTGAAGGTAGCTGCCCACATCCTTAGTTGGGCTATATGATGTGCTAGGTTGTCCATCCTACTTGCAAGAGCAATTGCGGTTCTCGTAGTGGCCAACATCATCGTGCAAACCTGTGTTCAATTGCAATATAAGAAAATGTAAAGGTGAATACGTGGTGAAAAAGTACGTAGTCTATCAACAAAGAATAAAATCGATATCAACCCATGCACCCCGACAACGGTGTCAAAACGCTTGTTCGCTTACGCAAGCTTTCAATATTTATAATCCCGCAAGTGCACGGTGTCGTGTAGCGCTATATAGGTCGAATACAAGGAGGCGTTCGTTGAGTACTGATTTTCTTCTTCGTTCGAAATCAACGCTATTGAATGGTGGTTGAATGTAAAATAAAAGGTGAAATCAAATGATAAAAGCTCTAGGTCTTATTGTATCTCCACCATTGAACTATGGTTAAGGTCGGATTAATGGTTGACCGATTGTTGGATTCATTAGGACTCGGGAGAGGTCGTCTAACCTAAGGGCATTCTCCTATCCGACACTCTCGTGATGCATGATAGGATAGTCCCTTATGTTATCTCCTACCCCTGCTCTCGCGATGCTATGATGGGCATATCATAACCTATACCGATATCGACTCTCGCCGATACATCGGTATACGTTAGGCGCATTACACTTGACAAATGTCTCCAATCTTCCTCCCGACCACACTGGCATTCGGCGATTGGATCTATATTAGGAGGGCTCTAATTGGTGCCCAACTCTCGTTTGCCACACCAATAGTATGAATCATCATAAGGATCGAAACCCCAGATTGGTCCCGACTCTCGTCGACGGCCAATCCGATCGCCCATAAGGGAGGGGATTGAATCTACGATGATGCTTGGCATCCTAATATATCCCAAATCCATAATTAGCCAATCAATTAATCAAATGTTCATCCAATCCATACCCCTATTTCAATGGGGTTCAACCCATTGCCCTAGATGAAAACTACTCACTACCCATTACAATAGAAGCTATTTCTACCATAGATGCAATAGAGAGAGCCATTGATTCAGATATTAAACTATGAGATGGAAAATAGAACAAAGGTAATCAAAAGGTAAAACTTCTACTATAGAAATCTAAACTAATACAAGAGTAACTAATTAAACAATAAAAGATTGTTGAATTAAAGAATAATAAAATCCTTCCAAAACCTTCCAAAACACTCAAAAATGGCAGAATGAGAGATGAGTGCGATTAGGAGGAAGAATGAGCTTATATACAATCTCTCAAATGACCAAAAGACCCTTAACAACTAACCCAGTCGACGCCTAAATCGACTTAGAACACCTCTTCAACCAGACCGCATCGAAAACGACGTGGTCGTGTCGTCCAAATGTGTAAGTTGGGGCGGCAGGGGCTACAGCGACGTGGTCGCATCGATAGGGATGCAACCGCGTCGAATCCAGCTTCGACACCTGCGTCGTCACGAAACGGTCGCGCAGAGCGACCGTTTCGTCTTCAGATTCTCGGGATCACGCGACCGCGTTGACTTCGTCATGTGACCACGTCGATTACAATTCTTCGCTTCTTCTCCTCAGCGACGCGGCCGTTTGGACGTCGTTTACGCGGCCGGGTGGAATTGGTTTCTTGGCTCATTTGACTCGGCCATTTGGTTTACCATAGCGCGGCTGCGTGGAATTGAGTTGAGCGCATCTGGGGTGCTGTGACCACGTGGCCGCGTCGAATCGACGTGACCGTATGTATCACATTTCATCTTCTATCTCCCCCCTATTGCAGACATTGATCTCCCGGCTCTACTCCTTTCGTCTTTTCACGCCTTATTTATGCCATGTGGTCCCTAATCAGCATGTATTTCCTACAAAGCACAAAGTGGACCATAAAGGCAAAAGAGAGAACAAAACGGAGAAAACGGTGGGGGGGAGGACGGAGAAATAAAAGATGTAAAACGTGTATGAAAAAGGGGGTAAAAACTATATATAATAAACACTCATCAATTGTCATGCCGAGTTATGGAGGAAGAAATGAAAAGTGGAAGTAGGAGAGGGTAAGTTATCAAAGTACCTGGTGATTATTATCTCTGAAGCTTATACATAGTCTCGTCGTTAAGACTATTTATAGGTGAGGGCTCCCCCTTCAATGCCGTTAGTAGATGACGGCTTTGATGTAATTGTGGCATTATTGTCCACGAAAAAATAGGCATAACTGATGCCCACCATTAATATCAAGCCCGTCATTAACCAACCCCTTGACGCTCGGAAGCCCAACAGACAGAATGTGGTTTGGGCTTTGACCAGGTAAGCGGTTCACATTCCATGAGGACTTCTCGGGGCCTTTGGGCCATGACTTTGTGCGTTTGGCGGGCTTCTCCATTCGGATGACATGGTCCCTTTCTCCGCTTCCATGTGCCGGCCAAATGTAGTAACTTTGGCAATGCATCTTTCGTGAAGATATTTTCCGTTTGGCATGGTGCCGCCCAAATAATTCTCTGTTTTTTCAAATAAGTAACCATTACATTGTTTGAATTTGAATCGTCAACGGTGATGGTGAAGACTTAGTCGATTCTCCAAACCAGCAAACACCTCTTCACCGCTCAACCAAGTTCTTTGCCATTGTGAGGTTCAATTTCATCTTACCATATACATCACTTCTGCACTAACTAAACTGACCGTAAATACTTCCTTAATTTCAACGAGCAATAAAGCATAAATCCAAAGTGCTAAACAAATTAATGCCTTAAAAAATTACCCAAGGCCAAGAAATCCCAAAAAAGAAGTTGCATAGTAGAAATGGATTGGGCAGTCAGAACAATTATCATCCGAAAAATCGATAAGGACAAGGCTCATAATCTCGTTGGCTAAAAAGTAAAAAAAAAAAAAAAATGAAGTGTCTCCTCGATTCGGCCCGGTCCAGCAAATACTAAATCGGGACGAACTGCTAAATCAAAAATCTCTTAAAATAGAAATTGGCCCGAACCCTTATTCTCTCTCTAAACCAAAACCGGCCATATGGCTCAGGTGGTTTCAGTTGGGCCGGTTTAGCACAAAAAACAGGATGCTTTTGTAGATAACCCAGACTACAACTACAAGTCTACTACTCTAAAAAGGTGAAATCTTTGGTTATGAGATTCTTATTTTGGGCTCCTCATTCATAACACAATCATTAGTACGCAAAGCCTTGTAGGTTGGCTGTTGTCAACCGTTGATGTGCTACGGCGCAATCTAGCAAGTGGTTGAATTGAGAATCTTGTGATATGGAGGTTAAGATTTGTATTTTCCTTTTTGGCAAGCTCACGTTACTGCATACCCTCTCTTCTTTTTTTAACCGTTGCATACCCTCTCTGCATATTCTCAGCCATCCATCCATAAACTAAATCAAGCCTTAAAAAATTCGTAATTCCAAAATTCTACTGAACAAAAAATCCCTAAATTATATTCTAAAATCACAGGCCGAAACCCCACAAACATGTGGAGAAATGGATGGAAATAGACATAGGCCGGCCCGAGGCCCAACTTTGGCTGGAAATAGCCTGGCCCAATCAAATAAAGGGTAAGGTTTACGGCTGAAAGTTAGGCAAGTTTTGGGGTCAAGGTCGGGACCAACCTAGCACTCGATGTAAACCCATTTCAAGCCTTATGCTTTAAGAAGCAAATATAATATATATCTGGCTAATACATGTAAATGTTATGAAATGTAGTTCCATCATAGATCCTTCATAGATCACGTGACGATCCGTATTCATCAGTACGCGTATATTTGTATTCGACATATCTTTCTATATTAAAAGTATTTTATAATGATTTGTCAGGAGTTTTATACCAAAAAATGATTTCAAATCGCTTATGTGAAAATATTTTGGTATCATCATACTAGTTATAACATGTATTCATAAGTTTCATTGTCGTCAAAAAGTTTAAAAAGTTTAAATAATATTTTCTACTTAATTATTACCAATATAGGCGTATTACTTAATTTTCTATATAAACATTATCAAAACGATTTCAAACTTCTACAGCATGATCCTAGGGTCGATTAGCACTCCTCATTTTATTTTTGTAATTTCTGAAGTCAAATCGACCTAGAACCCGCAAACCCGCATCCCAAACGTTTTGGCCCAAAACTCGTATCTCCGTAGATCAAACACTGAAATGGACCTCGTATTCGCGATCCTCGCGACGATATGAACCTGTGGCTATGTTTTCGTAATTTTTCGGAGTCATATGCGAAAATAGCATAGTATTACGTCATTTTTACTAATTACAATCGCTAATGACGTTTTTACTATTACTAATTGACGTGCGTTTATATTTCATATATTCACGCACGTCTTCTTTTGTGTTTTTCCGTTATTTTCCGCCGTCTCGTATTCGTTTTCTCGTATTTTCTAGTTTTCTTTCACTTCTCCGTATTTTTGCGTGTTTGCAGGGGTTTGCCAGCATAGGGGACACATAACGAAGATATCATAAGTCCCCGGAGCAACGGGAGGAGTCACGCGTGATCTAGGTGGTCAAACGACCAAGATTTCTATCTTTCAGCCCACACCCGATCGGTTGGATACTGCCAACCGACCGGGTGATGCACGCGTGCACGACCCGGATAGCAGCTGAAGCAACGTGAGCGTCAACCGACCGGTTCGACGACTGGTTCATCCCAACTGTCTTCTCGGGAAATTGAAGCTGAACTCCAACCGATCGGGTGACCTTCACCTGATCGGTTCATCTGTAGCCGTTTCCCCCCAAGACACGACCTGGAGAGCTCACCCGACGGCCAGCTGACCGTGCCAAAATGTCGCAAGCTTCTGTCTTTTGGGCGACGTTTCCAACCGATCGGTTGATATTTCAACCGATCGGTTCACCCAGTGACCGCATGATCCAAACGACTAGCCGCTTCCGCCAACCGATCGTGTCGCCTGACTGGGTGAAGTTTCTGAAGACCGCTGCCGAAGATCGCAGCAGCTCACCCGATCGGTTGATTCTTCAACCGATCGGGTGAAGTCGTTTTCTATATATATAAGCCCTAGGTTTTCAGAAACGGGAGCTGATTATTTTTCTGTCTCTTTTCCTTATTGTGACAGCTGGAATTTTTTGGTTATTTGTAAGTGTTCGTATCTTTGTCAAACTTTGATATTATCTTAATTGCATTACTACTACCGCATTTCAACTGCCTGATTATGTTTTTAACGGTCGATTTTCATTTAGATCGCTTTTTAGCTACAATGTGTGAGTAGTTCCATAATCTGGGATTTTGGTGGAAACCCCTTCGTGGGTTCTCCCTAATGCGTCCATAGGACTAGGATATCGATAGGGAATAGGAATCTATTGGTTACGCGGGGTGTTTTATTGTCATCGGCGGGAAAAAGACCGCCTTTGACCGTTGGGCCAAGGGGGAATAAACTTGGCGGTTGACTACCTAGCCATAGCTCACGTCCTTAGCGTAAACATCGAATCCTATCGCGCGGGAGCGGCATGATGAGATGTTGGGAGTTATCATTGCGAGCTTAGTGCTTCCGGAGTTGGTCAGTGTTAATGGACATGGGAATGCCCACTGACCGAACCCGGTTAGTCCGGCGTATCATCCTAGGCACCGAACGGAATATCGGGCCTATGGGACGCTGGTATCACTCTTAGAGGCAACGTCTCACCATTAAACCCTAATTCCGATCGTTGTCATATCCGCCGGTCTTGATAGCGAGAACACATGATCGGGTGGAAACCGAAGTCCCAGGTTTCCTTTTATATTATTTAACCCCGTATTTACATTCCGTGACAACCCATCCATCGATTCGGGCTAGCTCACCCCTAGGGTGAAATGGTTCCTTTCTGATACAAGCACAACCACGCCTTCATGTGTTCTACCCCCAAGCCACACTACAACACCGTGCACTTGCGGTACACATATTTTAAATCTCGCGTCCCCCATCATATTGCACACTTTGCACATGCACCACAAAGCCTAGGGGACGCCAAGCTCTATTGCGCTGTTGCCGGGGAGGCAACGTGCTTATTTATTTTAAGTTCTTTTGAACCCTTGAGTCTAGCACACATCTCTATCTCGTGATAATTTTGGCATTCTTCTTTTTCGTTTTTATTTTCTTATTTTTATTTTTATTTTCTATTTTTATCTGTTTCTTTCCCACTTTTGTTTCACGGGTGTTTGTTGTTTTTAATGCGCTGGAATAAGGAGTCTTGACGACTTGATTCTCGTTGATCCTGAGATAAACGCCACCCTAAGGCGTCTGGCCGCAGAGAAGAGAAGAAGAGAAGAGTCTAAAGCCATGGGGGAGAATACCCCACCGCATAAGTCCCTGCTGGAGTACTCGATGCCATCCATCGAGTCTACCTCCGCCATCCGACCTCCTGCTATTACGGCACAGAGCTTCGAGCTTAAGACGTCCTTAGTGACATGGATCCAGCAGGATCAATTCTCTGGGCACCCATGGAAAGCCCTATTGAACATTTGGACTCCTTCCTAGAGAAGTGTGACACGTTCCGGATAAATGGTGTCACAGCTGAAGCAATCCGTCTGAAGCTATTCCCCTTCTCTCTGTGGGATAAGGCCAAGCAGTGGCTTAGGGAAAAGGACCCGAACACCTTCAACACTTGGGAGAAGCTCTCAAACGCCTTCTTGACTAAGTTCTTTCCTCCGGGGGAGACCATGAAGCTGAGGAGTGAGATCTCCTCCTTCTCCCAGGCCAGCCACGAGTCCCTGCATGAAGCTTGGACGAGATACAAAGAAATGCAGCGAAGATGCCCTCATCAAGAGCTTCCGAAGTGGCAGATTATAAATTTGTTCTATAATGGATTGATGGACGACTTGAAGTCTTCGATGGACGCGGTGGCTGAAGGGTCCTTTATGTCTAGGAGTGAAGAAGATGCCGGACAAATTCTTGAAAACATGGCATCGAACAATGAGTGATGGTGTGATGTAACGACTGCTTTTCATGTATCTGGATTTAATATAATATAATATATGTTTTGGTGGATTTTCTCCTCATGTGTGGTTTTCGTCTCCGTAGATTTCATTTTCGATCGATTCGTCGTATTTTCTCGTTTCTTCATTAGGATCGTCGATTTCGAAGTATGTCATTCGTGACGGACTTCATAACGGTCGTATCTTACTATTAGATCAAGCCTAGGAGTCTTAGGAATCGATCCCGGGGCCCCGCGCTCCGTATCGGAACTTTTGGTGCTCATTAGCCGGTGTAAGAAGGGCCACCGACCGACTAGATGACGATCCAGTCGGTCGACAATCCTTCTTGGACCGACTAGTTAGCTTTCTAAATTTCTCAGGAGTTACTGTTTATCGTTAGTCGGTCTAAGAACGTTGGTTGACCGACTAGGTTGCAAACTAGTCGGTCAGCAATGCTTCTTTAACCGACTAACTCATCATCTTATTTTTGTATCAGCTACTGTTTACTCTTAGTCGGTCTAAGAACGTTCATCGACCGACTAGATGTAAAACTAGTCGGTCAGTATTTGTTCATGGACCAACTAACTCTAGAATCCTATTTTCGTTCAGGAGTTACTGTTTGCACTTAGTCGGTCTGCGTTGGTCGACCGACCGACTAGTTGCCAAACTAGTCGGTCAGTGGTTGCTCTTTGACCGACTAACTAGTGTTGAAACCCTAATTTCTGGGCAGCCGCCAGCCCATCCTATTTAAACCCAACCCAAACGATTTCATCTTCTCCAACACGACCCAAAACCCTAAAATTTTCCCCCTTCAGCCCCCATCTTCCTCCAAGCTCCATTCCTTCATTCCAAGCCCTAAATCCATCATCCAAACCATCCATCTACTCTATCTATCTCTCATCTTCCCCAAAATCTCACCCAAAACCCATCAAAATCCCCAAATCCCCCAAAACCCTAATTCTCCCAAACTTCTCCAATCTTTTCCAGATCTGATCCTAGGGTTCCCCGGAGTGTTTCTTCCGTCTCATCTTGGTAAGAAATCAATCTACCGTTGTTTTCTTAACCTATTTATAATTTCATGAAAACCCTAATTAATTTCATGTGTTTGGTGTTTGTTTCCCCCATAACAGCGATTTCCCCCGTAGATAGCATCCGTGTGACGAAGTGGTCGTCATCCCCGGTGCTAGGCAAGTGAAACTTGCCACTTAGGGTTTAGGCCATGTTTTAGGCCATTTGCTTGTTGTAGGCGTAAAAGAGGCTAGGCGACGAAATGATACTCGCCTAGGCGCAAATTGGGGAACTAGCTTGACAACGAAGCTAGTTCCGACATTTAGCATGTTGCACAATTTCCAAGTCATTTTTACTTTCAATTAACGGTACGCGAATATGTTCATGTCATTGCATTTCGCCTGTCACGTTTAATTTAATTAACGGTACGCAAATAAATTGTCATGACCTCGCATTCTTTAGGTGTTGCTGTGATTGCGTAGCTTTGCTACGATACTCGTGTTCCTGGCTCGTGACCAGAAGCGAGCATAATGAGTTGCTAACCCCAACGCTCGAAATGTATTGAATTGTGAACTAAGAATGCGAGCTCAATATGCGGGGCAACCCCAGGCTCACTAGCTGAGTTCCATGTGCGGGGACCCCAGGCTCCATTACGTGTGGGTATAGGGGGTGAGGGTTAAGCGGCCATTCAACTGGGAGTCTGTTTGATCACCAACTGCAGTTGTAAGGCGTAAACTCTTTGGGGTGGGGTAGTGTTTAGTGCCGATCGGTCTGAAATGCTATGCCATTCAGCGAAGGGCGTAAACATCTACAAAACAACGTGAAACGTGAAATGTGTTTAGTGCCGATCGGTCTGAAATGCTATGCCATTCAGCGAAGGGCGTAAACATATACAAAACAACGTGAAACGTGAAATGTGTTTAGTGCCGATCGGTCTGAAATGCTATGCCATTCAGCGAAGGGCATAAACACCTACAAAATGTGTATTGATTGAGATTGATAGTAGCTTGGCTACTCTTGTCTTGTCCCGATGATTGTTCTCTTGTACAAATTGTCTTGCCATGTCTTAAATTGTGCACTCATGTTATAACTGCCATGTCATGCATACTAAACTGCTAGGTTGTTAGTTGCCTTACTTTCAGTTTCCTTGCTCAAGTCTTTTAGACTTGCTGACATGTGCCCCTTTACTCTTTTGGGTGACACATGTTAGATCCTGAGCCCGAGTACCTTGTTGAGGACGAGGTGTTTGCTGACGCCGAGCCTGAGCTTGTGTTTGACGGGGAGTACGTGGACACTGGGGACCAGTCCTAGTGTCTTCGTTGTGTTTTACTTTTGTTAGACAGTTGTTTTGTTATGTGGTGCGTATCACCTATACCTTGTTATGTCGTCGCTTTTGTTGGCCTTGTTCTGGGCCTTGGACTCTTTTCTTTTAGCCTGGTGGCTTTTCTGGATGTTGGACTTTTGTTGATGTTGGACAATTTGTGAGATGTGGAATTTTATTTCAGTCTCGCCTTGTGTTATTATTGTTATTCTGTTGTGGTTACAGGGACCTGTTTATGTATTGTGGACGCTTATCGGGTTTGGGGCTTCATAGCTCCACTCCCGTGCGGACCTTTTCACGTCTCGCCTCCATTTTAGGGAAGCGGGTCGTGACAGGTTTTAGTGGTGGCCCATGCAGGTCCTTCTGTAACTGCGATTTTTGGAATAGCGATAATAATATTAGAATGTCCAATAAATTAAGTTCGACGTCTGAGTCATAAGCTATGAGTCTAATCTGATTCGTTTTCTGTGTCACTAGATGGCAGGAAGACGTTTCACCCGTGGTGGGGGTAGTGGCACGGTCCCTCATGATGAGGAGCCTGAGCGGGAACCCACCAACGGTGAGATGATGCGGATGATGCTCCAGATGATGCAAGTGCAGCAGGGCGTGCTTCTGCAAGTCCAGAATGCTCCACTTGCTCAAGCTGCCCGGGCTCTTCCGGATGCCCCTCGCTCTGAGCCAGGAGCGAAGCAATTTCGGGAGCTGGGTCTCGCATATTTTGATGGTTCTGAGGGTCCTCTGGCTGCCGATGAGTGGATTCGGAACATCGAGGACAATCTGAAGATGGCCAAGATCACCCCGGCTGGATGGGTTGATTTGGCGAAGAGGCAACTCAAGGATAATGCTCGGAATTGGTGGGATGCGGAAGAGAAGATGTTGGTGGAGCCGATCGTCTGGGCTACCTTCAAGGCTAGATTTGATGGTGAGTTCTTCCCAAAGGCTGCCAGGGAAGAGATGCTGCAGCGTTTTATCGATTTGAAGCAAGGGAACTCGTCGGTGGACATGTATCACCAAGAGTTCATGAGGCTGAGTCGGTTTGCACCAAAGATGGTGCAGGACGCTGAGGAGAAGGCTCAGAGGTTCCTACAGGGGCTTGCTTCGGAGCTCCAGAGTTTTGTGACCTCCTCTGACCGGGAGTCTTATCAGAAGGTTCTGGTCGCTGCCAAGAGGCAGGAGCTGCTCGTGAACCAGAGGAGGGGGTCTGTTGTTGGTGCTGGGAAGAGGCCTGTGGAACAGGCGAGAGCCGTGGTTAGACCTGGATTCAGGCCTAATCAGTCCGCTCAGTTCAAGAGGCCAGGAGGGCCTATTCTGAAGATTTGCCATTTCTGCGGCAAGACTGGCCACGTTAAGGATCAGTGTCGGAAGTTTTTGGGCCAGTGTCTGGTTTGTGGTGATGCTTCCCATGTGGCGAAGGATTGTCGGCATGCGGGTCAGCTGCGGAGGGCTCCTGTTGCAGCTCAGCCGTTGCAGCAGCGAGCGTCTGTTCCTGCTGGACGTGGAGCATCTCTTGTTCCGCAGAGGCAGGCTTTTCAGCAGGCTGTTCCGCCGAGGAGGCAGGCTTTTTTGATGACCGCTGCGGAGAGCGCGGCTGTGGATGAGGTTATCGCAGGTAATCCTCAATCTAGCTGTTACTTTCCTAGCTGGTTTTGATTGTTAGATTATGTTGTTTGCTTGAACGTGGTTGTTTGCTAGACTAGGGTTTGATTGTTAATTGATTGTTAGGTGTGGTTTTGGTTTGCACGTTTCCTGCACGAGTCCTCTTCGACTCTGGTGCATCGATGTGCATTATTTCTCGGAGTTTCGTGGAGAGGCATTCCTTGTCGACGTCTCCTCTTCCCAAGAGTTGGAATATCGTTACAGGGAATGGTGTGGTCTCGGTGCATCGTGGTTGCAATTCTTGTTCGTTGGTGGTCTGTGGACATGAGCTTTTTGCTGATTTCATTGTCCACGACATCATCAACTATGATGCAGTTCTTGGGATGGACTGGCTTGCGAGCTTCTATGCTACGATCGACTGTCGGAGGAAGAAGGTGGTGTTCGAGATTCCCGGAAATCCAGTGTTTGAGTTCAGTCATGGTAGCAGTTCGCTTGGTCCTGTCAGATTTCGGGCCAGGCCGGTGGAGGCTGTGGCTATGCAGATGGAGCTGGAGTGGCCAGCTGTGGTGCGTGATTTTGGCGACGTCTTCCCCGAGGAGATGTCTGGTTTGCCGCCTGATCGGGCTTTGGAATTTTCTATCGATCTTGTTCCAGGTGCGCAGCCGATTTCGAAGGCGCCGTATCGTATGGCACCTGCAGAATTGGAAGAGTTGCGGAAGCAGTTGGATGAGCTTTTACAGAAGGGTTATATTAATCCTAGCGTGTCTCCGTGGGGAGCACCGGTGTTGCTGGTTAAGAAGAAGGATGGTTCGCGTCGCATGTGCGTGGACTATCGGGAGTTGAATGCGGTGACCATTAAGAATAAATACCCGTTGCCTCGCACTTAAGGACGGTGTTGGAGATTTTGAGGAAGCATCGTGTGTATGATAAGTTTTCGAAGTGCGAGTTTTGGCTGGATAGAGTTGCTTTTCTCGGGCATGTGGTGACTGGAGATGGTATTTCAGTGGATCCTGAGAAGATTCGGGCCATCAGGGAGTGGCCTGTTCCGTCGTCTGCGTCTGAGATTCGGAGTTTCCTTGGACTTGCTGGTTATTATCGGCGATTCATTAAAGACTTTTCTCGTGTTGCTGAGCCGATGACCAGGTTGACGCGGAAGGATGTTGCTTTTGTTTGGTCGGGTGATTGTGAGAGTGCTTTTGGTGTTCTGAAGGAGAGGTTGACGACTGCCCCTATTCTTGTTGTGCCTGATCGCAGCGGTGGATTTGAGATCTTTTGCGATGCTTCTGGCAAGGGTCTCGGTTGTGTGTTGCATCAGCATGGGCACGTTGTGGCGTATGCGTCTCGTCAGCTTAAGGTTCATGAGAAAAATTACCCGACGCATGATTTGGAGTTGGCTGCCGTTGTGTTTGCTCTTAAGATTTGGAGGCACTTCCTGCTGAGTGAGAAAGTGAAGATTTTCACCGATCACAAAAGCTTGAAGTATATTTTCACTCAGAAGGAGCTCAACATGCGACAGCGTCGATGGTTGGAGCTTATGGCGGATTATGATATTGATTTGCAGTTTCACCCTGGCAAGGTGAATGTGGTTCCGGATGCTTTGAGTAGGCTTCCAGCGGTGATGATTATGACCTCGCAGTGGAGATTGCAGCAGGATTTTTGCGAGTCTAGCGTGGAGATTGTTCTTCCTGGGGAGGCTTCTTCGTTGATGTACATGCAGGTACAGTCGACGATCGTGGATCGGAATAAGGCTGGCCAGGCCGATGATCCGAAGCTGGTGAGGATTCGGAAGCAGGTGGAAGCCGGTCTGCGGACTGACTTTTTTATTCATGAGGATGGCTCGCTGAGGTTTGGAGCCAGGTTGTATGTGCCTGCTGGGGATATCAGAGAGGAGCTGATGGTGGAGGCACACAGTTCGCCGTATTCTGTGCATCCTGGTGGCACCAAGATGTACCAGGATCTTCGTCTGAATTATTGGTGGCATGGTATGAAGAGGAGTGTGGCTCGGAGTGTGGCCAAGTGCTTGGTTTGCCAGCAAGTGAAGGCGGAGCATCAGCGTACGGCCGGGTTGCTACAACCGCTTCCGATTCCGGAGTGGAAATGGCAACACATCACTATGGACTTCGTGACTGGACTACCTCGGAGTCCGAAGCAGAATGACGCGATTTGGGTGATCGTAGATCGATTGACCAAATCCGCACACTTTATTCCGTTCCGAGTGGGACAGTCCACTGAGGCGCTAACGAGGAGATATATGGAGGTAAATTCTTTTTACTCTCAGTTTTATTTCCTTTTCCTAGTTTGGATAGTGATGTAACGTGAATCGTGCAGGAGGTTGTGCGACTTCATGGAGTCCCCGTGAGTATCGTGTCTGACAGAGACACGAGGTTCACATCTCAGTTCTGGCAGAGTTTGCAGAAGAGCTTGGGTACGCGTCTGAGTTTCAGCACGGCGTACCATCCGCAGACGGATGGCCAGTCCGAGAGGACGATTCAGATTTTGGAAGACATGCTGAGGGCGTGCATGTTGGATTTCAAGGGTTCGTGGGAGGACCATCTACATTTGGTGGAGTTCTCTTACAACAACAGCTTCCAGGCGAGTATTGGCATGGCGCCTTTCGCCGCTCTTTATGGGAGGAAATGTCGATCGCCATTGAGTTGGGATGACGTTGGTGATCGGGAGTTGTTGGGACCTGAGATGATCGTGGAGGCCGTGGATATCATCAGGAATATTCGGGAGAGGTTGAGAATTGCTCAGGACTGTTTTAAGCATTGGACGGATGCTAAACGTCGTCCTTTGGAGTTTCAGCCGGGCGACCATGTGTTCTTGAAGATTTCCCCGAATCGTGGTGTGATTCGTTTCGGGAAGCGTGGGAAGTTGAGCCCGCGATACATTGGACCGTTTGACGTTTTGGAGTGGGTTGGCGAGGTAGCTTATCGCTTGGCCTTGCCGCCATCTTTGGAAGGAGTTCACAATGTTTTCCATGTGTCGCAGCTTCGTCGATACATTAGCGATCCGTCTCATGCGGTTGATTTTCGGAGATTACCGTTCGCCCCGATATGACGTATGACCAGCATCCAGTGCAGATTCTGGACAGGCGTCAGAAATCACTTCAGAACAAGATTGTCAATCATGTGAGGGTGATGTGGCGACACGGTTCACCTGGAGAGTCTACATGGGAGAATGAGGATGAGATGCGAGAGCGTTTCCCACTTTTGTTTCCGGACTCGTGAGTATTTGGAAATTCCGAGGACGGAATTTTTCTTAAGTTGGGGAGGATGTAACGACTGCTTTTCATGTATCTGGATTTAATATAATATAATATATGTTTTGGTGGATTTTCTCCTCATGTGTGGTTTTCGTCTCCGTAGATTTCTTTTTCGATCGATTCGTCGTATTTTCTCGTTTCTTCATTAGGATCGTCGATTTCGAAGTATGTCATTCGTGACGGACTTCATAACGGTCGTATCTTACTATTAGATCAAGCCTAGGAGTCTTAGGAATCGATCCCGGGGCCCCGCGCTCCGTATCGGAACTTTTGGTGCTCATTAGCCGGTGTAAGAAGGGCCACCGACCGATTAGATGACATCCAGTCGGTCGGCAATCCTTCTTGGACCGACTAGTTAGCTTTCTAAATTTCTCAGGAGTTACTGTTTATCGTTAGTCGGTCTAAGAACGTTGGTTGACCGACTAGGTTGCAAACTAGTCGGTCAGCAATGCTTCTTTAACCGACTAACTCATCATCTTATTTTTGTATCAGCTACTGTTTACTCTTAGTCGGTCTAAGAACGTTCATCGACCGACTAGATGTAAAACTAGTCGGTCAGTATTTGTTCATGGATCGACTAACTCTAGAATCCTATTTTCGTTCAGGAGTTACTGTTTGCACTTAGTCGGTCTGCGTTGGTCGACCGACCGACTAATTGCCAAACTAGTCGATCAGTGGTTGCTCTTTGACCGACTAACTAGTGTTGAAACCCTAATTTCTGGGCAGCCGCCAGCCCATCCTATTTAAACCCAACCCAAACGATTTCATCTTCTCCAACACGAACCAAAACCCTAAAATTTTCCCCCTTCAGCCCCCATCTTCCTCCAAGCTTAATTCCTTCATTTCAAGCCCTAAATCCATCATCTTAACCATCCATCTACTCTATCTATCTCTCATCTTCCCCAAAATCTCACCCAAAACCCATCAAAATCCCCAAATCCCCCAAAACCCTAATTCTCCCAAACTTCTCCAATCTTTTCCAGATCTGATCCTAGGGTTCCCCCGAAGTGTTTCTTCCGTCTCCTCTTGGTAAGAAATCAATCTACCGTTGTTTTCTTAACCTATTTATAATTTCATGAAAACCCTAATTAATTTCATGTGTTTGGTGTTTGTTTCCCCCATAACAGCGATTTCCCCCGTAGATAGCATCCGTGTGACGAAGTGGTCGTCATCCCCGGTGCTAGGCAAGTGAAACTTGCCACTTAGGGTTTAGGCCATGTTTTAGGCCATTTGCTTGTTGTAGGCGTAAAAGAGGCTAGGCGACGAAATGATACTCGCCTAGGCGCAAATTGGGGAACTAGCTTGACAACGAAGCTAGTTCCGACATTTAGCATGTTGCACAATTTCCATGTCATTTTTACTTTCAATTAACGGTACGCGAATATGTTCATGTCATTGCATTTCGCCTGTCACGTTTAATTTAATTAACGGTACGCAAATAAATTGTCATGACCTCGCATTCTTTAGGTGTTGCTGTGATTGCGTAGCTTTGCTACGATACTCGTGTTCCTGGCTCGTGACCAGAAGCGAGCATAATGAGTTGCTAACCCCAACGCTCGAAATGTATTGAATTGTGAACTAAGAATGCGAGCTCAATGTGCGGGGCAACCCCAGGCTCACTAGCTGAGTTCCATGTGCGGGGACCCCAGGCTCCATTACGTGTGGGTATAGGGGGTGAGGGTTAAGCGGCCATTCAACTGGGAGTCTGTTTGATCAACAACTGCAGTTGTAAGGCGTAAACTCTTTGGGGTGGGGTAGTGTTTAGTGCCGATCGGTCTGAAATGCTATGCCATTCAGCGAAGGGCATAAACATCTACAAAACAACGTGAAACGTGAAATGTGTTTAGTGCCGATCGGTCTGAAATGCTATGCCATTCAGCGAAGGGCGTAAACATATACAAAACAACGTGAAACGTGAAATGTGTTTAGTGCCGATCGGTCTGAAATGCTATGCCATTCAGCGAAGGGCATAAACACCTACAAAATGTGTATTGATTGAGATTGATAGTAGCTTGGCTACTCTTGTCTTGTCCCGATGATTGTTCTCTTGTACAAATTGTCTTGCCATGTCTTAAATTGTGCACTCATGTTATAACTGCCATGTCATGCATACTAAACTGCTAGGTTGTTAGTTGCCTTACTTTCAGTTTCCTTGCTCAAGTCTTTTAGACTTGCTGACATGTGCCCCTTTACTCTTTTGGGTGACACATGTTAGATCCTGAGCCCGAGTACCTTGTTGAGGACGAGGTGTTTACTGACGCCGAGCCCGAGCTTGTGTTTGACGGGGAGTACGTGGACACTGGGGACCAGTCCTAGTGTCTTCGTTGTGTTTTACTTTTGTTAGACAGTTGTTTTGTTATGTGGTGCGTATCACCTATACCTTGTTATGTCGTCGCTTTTGTTGGCCTTGTTCTGGGCCTTGGACTCTTTTCTTTTAGCCTGGTGGCTTTTCTGGATGTTGGACTTTTGTTGATGTTGGACAATTTGTGAGATGTGGAATTTTATTTCAGTCTCGCCTTGTGTTATTATTGTTATTCTGTTGTGGTTACAGGGACCTGTTTATGTATTGTGGACGCTTATCGGGTTTGGGGCTTCACAGCTCCACTCCCGTGCGGACCTTTTCACGTCTCGCCTCCATTTTAGGGAAGCGGGTCGTGACATGTGACGAGAGAGCCACACCTAGATCTGGGGGTATCCACAGGGTCGAGGACGTCGACAAATTATCCAGCAAGTTTGACTTGCTGTCGACCCAGATCTCAGCGCTGATGGTAGGAGCCGGTGGGGCCGGTACACAACATATTGCGGTGGTGGAAGCAGAAGTCATGAGGGACTTCGAGGGTGGTGACAACTCACCACCGTTGGACCAAGCGAGCGCACTATTCTACAATCATACGGGAAATGCGCCGTATCCACCACAGACTAGCTCCAATCCGGCCTACTCTCCAAATAACTGGAACCACCCCAATCTTAGCTACCGGGTGCCTTATCAGCAACCGTAACCACAAGTATATCAGCCGCCTAGGCAACAGTAGCAGCATTTTCAGCAGCAGCAGCCCCCACAATCATACCAACAGTACCCCCAAGGAACCAGCAGCCCATGCAGCAGCAGCAGCATCAGCCGTACGGCCAGCAGCGTGCTATCCCCCCGGTTGAGTCCCTCTTGACTCAGTACATCTCGAACCAGGAGAAGATAAATTTTGAAGCTGGAAATGGGGTAGAGGGCTCTCACTGACCAAGTAACCCAGCTGGGGTTACAGGTGGCGAACCTTCAAAGGTCGCAAAATCTATTGCCGCCACAACCGGAAGTGAACCCAAGGGGGGCGAACCAGACTTTAGCACTAACGCACGAGCATATGAACGTGTCCGCTATCGTCTTGAGAAGCGGAACACAAATCCCCACAAGAGTGCCCGCCAAGGAACCGGAAGCACCATTGGTCGTAGAGCAACCAATTGAAAAAGCCAATGATAACGGTGCTTCGTCGCCAAAGACTACGACTCCGGAGGGAGTCCGTGAAGAGGATAAGAAAAAAGGACGAGGAGGGGATCCACAAAGTATTTAAGCCCGTTGTGCCTTTTCCACAACGACTTGCCCGAGCAAAGATAGATGAAAAATACGGCAAGTTCTTCACTATGGTCAAGGATCTGAGCTTACAAATCCCATTTCTTGAATCTATAGAGACCATACCCTCATACGCGAAATTCCTCAAAGATTTGGTGACAAAGGGTTCTAGAAAGGACAAGGTAGTTCTCACGGCGAAGTGTAGTGCTCTCATCCAGCGAGCAAATCCGCATAAGCTTAAAGACTTGGGGAGCTTCTCTATCCCTTGTGCGATCGGGGAGGTAAAGATCCATCACGCGCTCGTCGATCTTGGAGATAGCGTCAGTTTAATGCCAATGTCACTATATAGGAGGATAGGGATGGACGACCTGGAGCCCACCGGTATGACCCTACAGCTTGCAGACCGATCAGTCAAATATCCGGTGGAGGCTGTTGATGACCTGCCTGTCAACGTGAGTGGGGGTGCATGTGCCAGTGGACTTCGTCGTTATGGACATGCCTGAAGATACGCATACCCCCATCATCCTTGGACGGCCCTTCATGGCCACCGCCGGTGTTTTATAGATGTGAAGAAAGGGAAGTTATCCCTTAATGTCGGTAACGAAAAGGTGGAGTTCGACTTGGGGTTGTCCATAAAGCATCCTCCTGATGAGCAAGGGTGCAATATGCTGGACATAGATGAAGAGAGAGCAGCTGAAGCTGGGGCTTGGGAAATTCTTTCAAGGAATCCCCCCGATAGCTTGGGGGACCTTGGAGAACGTGACGGTCTGAAAAAGAAAGAAGTTGCTGAGAAAGCGGGTCTGTCACATACAATCCCTCCCGGATTCCAAAAGTCTCCTCTGACAAGGAGAAAAGGAAAGGAGCCCATGGGGCTCACCAGAGACTAGATTCGGATCTTGAAAAGAGTGGCGGTAGACGCCAATATAAGGGAAACGCCCCCGGATTCCATCAACGAAGGGAGGGTCGTTGAGCAAGTCTACTTGTCACCACCGACGACACCAAAGGCCACCAACTCTGAATCTGAAGCGATACCAATCTTAGGGCATCACCCCTGTCCACCCTAAAGATCATCTACGGGCGTCGAGCAAACGACGTTAAACAAAAGTGCTTCATGGGAGGCAACCCATGCTCTAAACTTTTATCTTTGTTTTTGGGATTATTTTTAGCTTTATTTTTCTTATTTTGATAAATAAATCCAACCGCGGGAACTTCCGTCGAGAGACTTTGGCCATTTGTGAATTTTTGCAGGAAACAAGCCCTTACCCGACCGGGTGACTATTAAACCGATCGGGTGTGACGTATCAGAAAATGGCCGTATCTGTTCTCCAGCGAACCGGTCGGGTGAAGCAAGCTGAGACCGGGTGGCTAACCGTGTGGGAACGGCTGAAGTCTCGAAAAATTTGGGATTTGATCAACCGATCGGTTGATATGAAGCGTGGTCGGGTGACCGACCGGGTGAGCTATACTGAATTCTCGGAAAAATGGTGAAGCGGCCAACCGATCGGTTGAGTTCTCAACCGATCGGTTCGCCTGTAGCCTCTTTTCAGCAATTTTTCCGACCTAATAGTCAACCGATCGGGTGAGATTTCACCCGATCAGTTCGACTTAAACCCTATAAATACCCAGCGCCCTCACCCGTTCATCTCCCTCACCTGATTTCGTTCTCCGTTGCCGTTTCGCCTCCCTCTTCCTCCAAACGGCCACGATCTCCCCTCAACCGATCACAGATCCCCCTCAATCGATCCCTCCACTCCCCATCTCCTTTCCCCAATCGATCTCCCTCTCTCCATTTTCGATTTTAACCGCATAAAAACCCTCGTTTTCACCCACTTCCCCCTGTTTTGAAATTTTGTTGAAAAGAAACGCCGCGGCTTCATACTCCATCCCATTGCGATGCATTGGGTCATCTACGAGCAAGGATCTCCATCTCGACTGGGTAACTTCGCTCCTTAGCTCCATTTTAAATTTTTGCCCTAGTTTAGCTATTTTGCTCGATTGCCTGTGTTCGTGTGCATTCATCGCATTTTGCATTCACTCATGCACACACACCCACATAGCCCGGGATCAAGATAAGGGTAACGGTATCATGCGAGAGGAGGGGTCGTCTCGCAAGAGATGCAAGACCACACGTCCACCACACTCACGCCCTCCTCCTGCATAGCCTGCACAACCCCAACCCCAACCCCAACCTATCATCCCAGCTGTGGACCCATTGATGGGCCCGCATGGCTACCACTTTAGGAATCAAGAACAAAAAGATTTTTATCATAGACTTGATGCACGGGGGCATCTCTCGACCAAATTTGCCCATATCCAAATGCTTATCGATCTCGGGGTATTCACCGAGGTCGAGACTCTTTTCGCCAATTTAGGTTGGTTAGCTTTCCTAAACGCCACCGCGGTATCCTATCCCTCCCTCACACTTGAATTTCTATCCTCACTTATTTGTGAGTCGGGGTCGTTCGTCATTTTCCGCGTCTTTAACAAAACCATTCGCACCCACCTCGATACCATTAATAACATCTTTGGTTTCCCCATCATTGGGGACGACGCTATCCGTCCCTATGGGTAACCACCCGAATTTGACGTCGATCAATTTTGGCTCCACCTCACCCTACACGCTCACTATCCCCGAGGTAAGGCCAATGCCTCCTCCATCATTCATCCCATATTCTGTATGGCCCACCGAATCATATCCTCCACATTCTTCCCCATGAATCATATCCTCCACATTCTTCCCCATGGATGAGTCAGGTACCGTGACCATCCCCGATCTTTTCATTTCGTGGGCCATGACCTTCCTTTTTGTTCGTGATGATGACAGGATTACTTTTAGGGCCCCTGTTATTCCCATCCATGCCGGTGCTTGGCTCATTCACAAGCTACTTGAGATCAGCCACGCCGACAAGGGCAAGCTTTGTTATGGGGGCCTTATCACTATCATAGCTTCATATCCTCATTTTAATATTGCCATCCCCCGAGATTTACCTACTGCCGCAGGACCTACACGTCTCGATCTTGACGTCCTGCGGCATATACACATGATCAAGCCCCACCCCGATGGCCGTTTCACTTTCCACTACGGACACCCCCCTGCTCCATATACCATTCTGCCCAACCCTGCTCGCATGACTATCCAGCTTGTGGCAGATTGGACATTCCCACCGGATCCTGACTTTCTAGGGGGGTTACGTCTTCCTTTTATCCCGGGCGCACCCAGACCACCTTCCCCTGCCGCCCACTTAGGCGAGCAGGACATTCCTGTGTCCCGTGGAGACCCCAGGGCTGGGCCAAGTAGTGTTGTCTCGGCTTCTGTCCCCACCACCACTGTCACCACCTCTCTGGTCCGTACTACCTCCTCCTCCTCCTTTCGTCGAGCCGCATCCGCTCGCCTCGCTCTCGAGGCTGAGCTGGCTTCACTACGCGCTGTCATTTCGTCCTTCGCCCTCTCGGACCCATCCTCTTCGATCTTCTCTCACCCATGCTTCCTCGCACTTGAGAGGAACGTGGCCACCATCCTCCGTGTTCTCACCCACGTACACGGACCTCTTCCACCCACCCCACCCATCTCACCACCCCCCTCACCTCCACCATCACATTCATCACCACACAAATCACCGCCTCGGCGACCATCCCCTCCCGCCATCACTATTTCCATTCCTACCACTTCACCTCCACTCACGACCACCACTGTCGTCCCCACAGATCCACCACCCTCTACTTCCGTCACTCCATATGTGCGCCGCAAGAAATTGCAGGTGCGATCGCCATCACTTCCCCCACCATCCTCTTCTGTTGCCGTATCCACCCCATCTACCGCCGTTTCTACCCCATCTACCACCGCGTTGGTCGCCCTCTCACTCCCACTCACCATCACCACCACCACTCCACCCATCATTCACACCTCCACACCCACCAATCCATCACCTCGACCACTTTCTCCACTTCTCCGCACACCAGTCACCTCTCTCGCCCACTCCCCCGCATCCCCCACATCTTCCACCAAGGAGGACGAGGACGATTCCTCTCCTGCTTTTTGATTCCATTTTGTTTTCTGACCTCCCCCTTGCATATCTCTGCATTTTCATGATCATATCATTTCGCTAGCATTGTCACGTCTAGCTTGGGGGAAGTCAATTTTTCTGTGTGCTGTCGTGTGATGTTTTCTATGTGTGTTTGTTTATATATGTCATGTGGTGTGATTTTCTATTTTTATTTTCTGTTTATATGTCGTGTTATGTGATTTTCTTTATTTTCCTTTTTTCGTATGTGTGTTTTTCTTGTTTATCATTTCTTTTTGAGTCGGTGTGTATTTCCCCCCATTTTCATTGCCCTCACGTACTCACTTTTATTGCATTGAGGGCAATGCAAGTTTCAGCTTGGGGGAGTCGCACTTCGTGCATCATTAGCGTATTTTTCTTCGTTTTTGAGTCGTTTTCATCGTGTTTTTATTTTTCTTTTCTTCTTTTTATCTCTTTCTCCTAGAGATGACCCCGTATGATGAATTGCCACAAAAATGACACACACATCCAGCATGGCTTCGATAATCACATTCACTAACCATAGGAAGCCGAGTCCTCTTGCATTTCACGCATCGTGGGTCCACTTAGCTTTTTTTGTGAGTCGTGCGTCGTGCCTAGCTGTTTGGTGTGCTCTTACTTTGTGATTTTGATTTATATACATGTCCAGGAATGACCCCTAGATTATCATGCTTTGATTTGAACATGCGGTATTTGGTCCTCCTGTCTGCTTCTGTATGCATGAATATATATATCGTATGCTTCATTTCACATGTGTCGGGATTCCATAATTAAGACTAGGATAGCCCATTTAGCCTATGCTCTGATTAGCGAAAAATCTCCTTTGCCCAAGTGTTTAGAATTCGATTTCTTTTTTATTTTACTTGGTGCAAATCCCCTCGTCGTGTACCGTTCTCCCACTTGGGAGAGTACACACGTGTATATACCCCAAAATCCAAAAATCCAAAAAAGAGAGAAAAGAAAAACCCAAAAAAAGGAGAAAAGGGAAAAGAAAGAAAAAACTACATATGTATAGCCAAAAATCCAAAAAATACATATATCCAAAACCAAAAAAAATGTGTGTGAATATTTTCCTACCTACCGAGAATAAAGGGAAGGCAAGAATTTGCACCGAGTGTTCTACTCCACATCATCTCAACCCCCCATCGCTTTCGAAAACACTTGGAATATGGAATTTCTAGCTATTATCTAGGCGATAGTGTGGTGATGTCCAAGTCCCTAGCTGTGGAGTCCCTGACACATGATACGTTTCGATTCTCACTTTCCTCTTATGCATGCTTGAGCTTTATATTCACCGCTTATTTCAAATCGAATCGATATTTGGGTCTTTTCTTGGACTTGTGTATATGGAGCTTATAACACAATGTAGATAGTGACATCGTCTGCTAGCACACGACCACACTCACTCGTGCTTCACCGCGTGGGCACACGACACTTGTCTGGACTCGTTTCATTTGGTTTAGTGTTGTGATTTGGCGTTTGCTTGCTTGGTGTGTCGTTTTCGATTTTTGTGGCCCTGATGGGCGATTTAGGAGTTAGAGTTCTCTTTTTCTCTCTTCCCCTCTATTTTCTCCCTCCGAGCTCCTACTCTCGCTCGCCTTCCTCGAGGACGAGGAAAGGTTCAGCTTGGGGGATTTTGACGTGCGTTTATATTTCATATATTCACGCACGTCTTCTTTTGTGTTTTTCAGTTATTTTCCACCGTCTCGTATCTGTTTTCTCATATTTTCTAGTTTTCTTTCACTTCTCCGTGTTTTTGCGTGTTTACAGGAGTTTGCAGTATAGGGGACACATAACGAAGATATCATAAGTCCCCGGAGCAACGGGAGGAGTCACGCGTGATCCAGGGGGTCAAACGACCAAGATTTCTATCTTTCAGCCCCCACCCGATCGGTTGGATACTGCCAACCGATCGGGTGATGCACGTGTGCACGACCTGGACAGCAGCTGAAGCAACGTGAGCGTCAACCGACCGGTTCGACGACCGGTTTAACCCAACTGTCTTCTCGGGAAATCGAAGCTGAACTACAACCGATCAGGTGACCTTCACCCGATCGGTTCATCTATAGCCGTTTCCCCCCCAAGACATGACCCAGAGAGCTCACCCGACAGCCAGCTGACCGTGCCAAAACGTCGCAAGAATCTATCTTTTGGGCGACGTTTCCAACCGATCGGTTCACCCGATGACCGCATGATCCAAACGACTAGCCGCTTCCGCCAACCGATCGTGTCGCCTGACCGGGTGAAGTTTCTGAAGACCGCTGCCGAAGATGCATCAGCTCACCCGATCGGTTGATTCTTCAACTGATCGGGTGAAGTCGTTTTCTATATATATAAGCCCTAGGTTTTCAGAAACGGGAGCTGATTATTTTTCTGTCTTTTTTCCCTATTGTGACGGCTGGAATTTTTTGTTATTTGTAAGTGTTCGGATCTTTGTCAAACTTTGATATTATCTTAATTGCATTACTACTACCGCATTTCAATTGACTGATTATATTTTTAACGGTTGATTTTCATTTAGATCGCTTTTTAGCTACAATGTGTGAGTAGTTCCCTAATCTGGGATTTTGGTGGAAACCCCTTCGTGGGTTCTCCCTAATGCGTCCATAGGACTAGGATATTGAAAGGGAATAGGAATCTATTGGTTACGCGGGGTGTTTTATTGTCATAGGCGGAAAAAAGACCGCCTTTGACCGTTGGGCCAAGGGGGAATAAACTTGGCGGTTGACTCCCTAGCCATAGCTCACGCCCTTAGCGTAGACATCGAATCCTAGCGCGCGGGAGCGAAATGATGAGATGTTGGGAGTTATCGTTGCGAGCTAAGTGCTCCCGGAGTCGGTCAGTGTTAATGGACATGGGAATGCCCACTGACCGAACCCAGGTAGTCCGGCGTATCATCCTGGGCACCGACCGGAATATCGGGCCCATGGGACGCTGGTATCACTCTTAGAGGCAACGTCTCACCATTAAACCCTAATTCCGATCGTTGTCCTATCCGCCGGTTGGGATAGCGAGAACACATGATATGGTGGAAACCGAAGTCTCAGGTTTCCTTTTATATTGTTTAACCCCGTATTTACATTCCGTGACAACCCATCCATCGATTCGGGCTAGCTCACCCCTAGGGTGAATTGGTTCCTTTCTGACACAAGCACAACCACGCCTCCCTGTGTTCGACCCCCAAGCCACACTACAACACCGAGCGCTTGCGGTATAAATATTTTAAATCTCGCGTCCCCCATCATATTGCACACTTTGCACATGCACCACAAAGCCCAGGGGACGTCACTAATTACCCAATTACTCTTACTTTTACCTCCTAACCCCACTTAATTAATACCCTAACCCACCTATTTAACCCACCGCACTATAGTTGGCAGATCCAACTATACTCATTATTACTACTACTACTACTACTACTACTATCTATCTATATCATTTTAAAGCCTATAAATAAACTAACCATCATCTCCCTCATCTATACCAAACCGATGCAAACACAGTTTCCTCTACCTCACCTAGACCCGAACACTGGCGAACCCATGCTTCTCTGTAACGACTGGTTTCCTTGTATCTGAATTTATTATAATATAATATATGTTTTGGTGGGTTTTCTCCTCTTGTGTGGTTTTCGTCTCCGTAACTTTCATTTTCGATCGATTCGTCGTATTTTCTCGATTCTTCCTTAGGATCGTCGATTTCGAAGTACGTCGTTTGTGACGGACTTCATAACGGTCGTATCTAACTATTAGATCAAGCCTAGGAGTCTTAGGAATCGATCCCGGGGCCCCGCGCTCCGTATCGGTACTTTTCTGTGCTCATTAGCCGGTGTAAGAAGGGCCACCGACCGACTAGATGACGATCCAGTCGGTCGGCAATCCTTCTTGGACCGACTAGTTAGCTTTCTAAATTTCTCAGGAGTTACTGTTTATCGTTAGTCGGTCTAAGAACATTGGTTGACCGACTAGGTTGTAAACTAGTCGGTCAGCAATGCTTCTTGAACCGACTAACTCATCATCTTATTTTTGTATCAATTACTGTTTACTCTTAGTCGGTCTAAGAACGTTCATCGACCGACTAGATGCTAAACTAGTCGGTCAGTACTTGTTCATGGACCGACTAACTCTAGAACCCTATTTTCGTTCAGGAGTTACTGTTTGCACTTAGTCGGTCTGCGTTGGTCGACCGACCGACTAGTTGCCAAACTAGTCGGTCAGTGGTTGCTCTTTGACCGACTAACCAGTGTTAAAACCCTAATTTCTGGGCAGCCGCCAGCCTAGCCTATTTAAACCCAACCCATTCGACTTCTTCTTCTCCAACACGACCCAAAACCCTAAAAAACTTCCCCCTTCAGCCCCCATCTTCCTCCAAGCTCCATTTCTTCATTCCAAGCCCTAAAACCTTCATCCAATCCATCCATCTACTCTATCTACCCCTCATCTTCCCCAAATCTCCATCAAAACCCATCAAAATCCATCAAATCCCCCTAAACCCTAGTTTCTCCAAACTTCCCCAATCATTTCCAGATCTGGTCCTAGGGTTCCCCGGAGTGTTTCTTCCGCCTCCTCTCGGTAAGAAATCGTTCTACCGTTGTTTTCATAACTTATTTATAATTTTTGTGAAACCCTAATTAATTTCATGTGTTTGATGTTTGTCTCCCCCAAAACAGCGATTTCCACGTAGATTAGCATCCGTGTGACGAAGTGGTCGTCATCCCCGGTGCTAGGCAAGTGAAACTTGCCACTTAGGGTTTAGGCCATGTTTTAGGCCATTTTCTTGTTATAGGCGTAAAAGAGGCTAGGCGACGAAATGATACTCGCCTAGGCGCAAATTGGGGAACTAGCTTGACAACGAAGCTAGTTCTGACATTTAGCATGTTGCACGATAACCATGTCATGTTTACTTTCCATTAACGGTACGCAAATTAAATGTCATGTCATTGCATTCTTTAAGTGTTTATGTGATTGTGTAGCTTTGCTACAAATGCTTGTGTTCCTGGCTCGTGTTCCAGAAGCGGGCCATGTGTTGGTTGATAGCCAATGCCCGAATTGCGTGTTTCCGGCTAGGTGCACCCCTACGCCAAATGTTTAAGAATGCGAGCTCATTGTGCGGGGAAACCCCAGGCTCACTAGCTGAGTTCATTGTGCGGGGACCCTGGCTCCATTACGTGTGGGTATAGGGGGTGAGGGTTAAGCGGCCATTCAACTGGGAGTCTGTTTGATCAACAACTGCAGTTGTAAGGCGTAAACTCTTTGGGGTGGGGTAGTGTTTGGGGCCGATCGGACTGACATGCTAGCCATTCAGCGAAGGGCGCAAACATCTACAAAACAACCGTGAAATGTGAATCGTGTTTAGTGCCGATCGGTCTGAATGTTTACCATTCAGCGAAGGGCGTAAACACCAACAATGTGAATTGATCGAGATTGATAGTAGAGTGGCTACTCTTGTCTTGTCTTGTCTTGTCCCGATGATTGTTCTCTTGTACAACTGTCTTGCCATGTTTTAAATTGTGCACCCATGTTATAACTGCCATGCCATGCATCATACTAAACTGCTAGGTTGCTAGTTGCCTTACTTTCAGTTTCCTTGCCCAAGTCTTTTAGACTTGCTGACATGTGCCCCTTTACTCTTTTGGGTGACACATGTTAGATCCTGAGCCCGAGTACCTCGTTGAGGATGAGGTGTTTGCTGACGCCGAGCCCGAGCTTGTGTTTGACGGGGAGTACGTGGACACTGGGGACCAGTCCTAGTGTCTTCGTTGTGTTTTACTTTTGTTAGACAGTTGTTTTGTTATCGGTGCGTGGCACCTATACCTTGTTTTGTTGTTGTCGTTTCTTTTGTTGACTTTGTTCTGGGCCTTTAGACTCTTTTCTTTTAGCCTGGTGGCTTTTCTGGATGTTGAACTTATTTTGATGTTGGACAATTTGTGAGATGTGGAATTTTATTTCAGTCTCTCCTTGTGTTATTATTGTTATTCTGTTGTGGTTACAGGGACCTGTTTATGTATTGTGGACGCTTATCGGGTTTGGGGCTTCACAGCTCCACTCCCGTGCGGACCTTTTCACGTCTCGCCTCCATTTCAGGGAAGCGGGTCGTGACAGGTTTTAGTGGTGGCCCATGCAGGTCCTTCTGTAACCGCGACTTTTGGAATAGCGATAATGATATTAGAATTTCCAATAAACTAAGTTCGACGTTCGAGTTATAAGCTATGAGTCTAATCTGATTTGTTTTCCGTGTCACTAGATGGCAGGAAGACGTTTCACCCGCGGTGGTGGTAGTGGTGCGCTCCCTCATGATGAGGAGCCTGAGCGGGAACCCACCAGCGGTGAGATGATGCGGATGATGATCCAGATGATGCAAGTGCAGCAGGGCGTGCTTTTGCAAGTCCAGAATGCTCCACCTGCTCGAGCTGCCCGGGCTCTTCCGGATGCCCCTCGCTCTGAGCCAGGAGCGAAGCAATTCCGGGAGCTGGGTCCCGCATATTTTGATGGTTCTGAGGGTCCTCTGGCTGCCGATGAGTGGATGAGGAATATCGAGGACAACCTGAAGATGGCCAAGATCACCCCGGCTGGATGGGTTGATTTGGCGAAGAGGCAGCTGAAGGATAACGCCAGGAATTGGTGGGATGCGGAAGAGAAGTTGTTGGTGGAGCCGATAGCTTGGGCTACCTTCAAGGCTAGATTTGAGGGTGAGTTCTTCCCGAAGGCTGCCAAGGAGGAGATGCTGCAGCGTTTTATCGATCTGAAGCAGGGGAACTCGTCGGTGGACATGTACCACCAGGAGTTCATGAGGCTGAGTCGGTTTGCACCAAAGATGGTGCAGGACGCTGAGGAGAGAGCTCAGAGGTTCCTGCAGGGGCTTGCTTCAGAGCTCCAGAGTTTTGTGACCTCTTCTGACCGGGAATCTTATCAGAAGGTTCTGGTCGCTGCCAAGAGGCAGGAGCTGCTCGTGAACCAAAGGAGGGGGTCTGTTATTGGTGCTGGGAAGAGGCCTGTGGAACAGGCGAGAGCTGTGGTTAGACCTGGATTCAGGCCTAATCAGTCCGCTCAGTTTAAGAGGCCAGGAGGGCCTATTCTGAAGACTTGCCATTTCTGCGGCAAGCCTGTCCACATCAAGGATCAGTGTCGGAAGTTTTTGGGCCAGTGCCTGGTTTGCGGTGATGCTTCTCATATCGCGAAGGATTGTCGGCATGCGGGTCCGCTGCGGAGGGCTCCTGTTGCAGCTCAGCCGTTGCAGCAGCGAGCGTCTGTTCCTGCTGGGCGTGGAGCGGCTCTTGTTCCGCAGGGGCAGGCTTTTCGGCAGGCTGTTCCGCCGAGGAGGCAGGCTTTTCTGATGACCGCTGCGGAGAGCGAGGCTGTGGATGAGGTTATCGCAGGTAATCCTCATTCTAGCTATTACTTTCCTATTTGGTCTTGATTGCTAGATTATGTTGTTTGCTTGAACTTGCTTGTTTGCTAGACTAGGGTTTGATTGTTAATTGATTGATTAGGTGTGATTTTGGTGTGCACATTTCCTGCACGAGTCCTCTTTGACTCTGGTGCATCGATGTGCATTATTTCTCGGAGCTTCGTGGAGAGACATTCCTTGTCGACGTCCCCTCTCCCCAAGAGTTGGAATATCATTACAGGGAATGGTGTGGTCTCGGTGCATCGTGGTTGTAATTCTTGCTCGTTGGTGGTCTGTGGACATGAGCTTTTCGCTGATTTCATTGTCCACGACATCATCAACTATGATGCAGTTCTTGGGATGGATTGGCTGGCGAGCTTCTATGCTACGATTGACTGCAGGAGGAAGAAGGTGGTGTTTGAGATTCCCGGACATCCCGTATTTGAGTTCAGTCGTGGTAGCAGTTCGCTTGGTCCTGTCAGATTTCGGGCCAGGCCGGTGGAGGCTGTGGCTATGCAGATGGAGCTGGAGTGGCCAGCTGTGGTGCGAGATTTTGGTGACGTCTTCCCCGAGGAGATGTCTGGTTTGCCGCCTGATCGGGCTCTGGAATTTTCTATCGACCTCGTTCCAGGTGCGCAGCCGATTTCGAAGGCGCCGTATCGTATGGCACCTGCAGAGTTGGAAGAGTTGCGGAAGCAGTTGGATGAGCTTTTGCAGAAGGGTTATATTAATCCCAGTGTGTCTCCGTGGGGAGCACCGGTGTTGCTGGTTAAGAAGAAGGATGGTTCGCGTCGCATGTGCGTGGACTATCGGGAGTTGAATGCGGCAACCATTAAGAATAAATACCCGTTGCCTCGCATTGATGATATTTTTGATCAGCTTGGAGGTTCGAGGGTGTTTTCTAAATTGGATTTGAGAAGTGGTTACCATCAGTTGAAGGTGAAGAAGGGAGATGTTCCAAAGACAGCGTTCAGGACGAAGTATGGACACTATGAGTTCGTGGTTATGCCATTTGGCGTAACTAACGCGCCCGCAGTTTTCATGAATCTGATGAACCTGATTTTCTACGACTTTTTGGATAAGTTTGTCGTTATCTTCATTGACGACATTCTGATCTATTCGAAGTCGGAGGAAGAGCATGCCTCGCACTTAAGGACGGTGTTGGAGATCTTGAGGAAGCATCGTTTGTATGCTAAGTTTTCGAAGTGCGAGTTTTGGCTGGATAGAGTTGCTTTTCTCGGGCATGTGGTGACTGGAGATGGTATTTCAGTGGACCCTGAGAAGATTCGGGCCATCAGGGAGTGGCCTGTTCCGTCATCTGCGTCTGAGATTCGGAGTTTCCTTGGACTTGCTGGTTACTATCGGCGATTCATTAAGGACTTTTCTCGTATTGCTGAGCCGATGACCAGGTTGACGCGGAAGGATGTTGCTTTTGTTTGGTCGGATGATTGTGAGGGTGCTTTTGGTATTCTGAAGGAGAGGTTGACGAGTGCCCCTATTCTTGTTGTGCCTGATCGCAGCGGTGGATTTGAGATCTTTTGCGATGCTTCTGGCAAGGGTCTCGGTTGCGTGTTGCATCAGCACGGGCACGTTGTGGCGTATGCGTCTCGTCAGCTTAAGTTTCATGAGAAGAATTACCCGACGCATGATTTGGAGTTGGCTGCCGTGGTGTTTGCTCTTAAGATTTGGAGGCACTTCCTGCTGAGTGAGAAAGTGAAGATTTTCACCGATCACAAAAGCTTGAAGTATATTTTCACTCAGAAGGAGCTCAACATGCGACAGCGTCGATGGTTGGAGCTTATGGCGGATTATGATATTGATTTGCAGTTTCACCCTGGCAAGGTGAATGTGGTTCCGGATGCTTTGAGTAGGCTTCCAGCGGTGATGATTTTGACCTCGCAGTGGAGATTGCAGCAGGATTTTTGCGAGTCTGGCGTGGAGATTGTTCTTCCTGGAGAGGCTTCGTCGTTGATGTACATGCAGGTGCAGTCGACGATCGTGGATCGGATTAAGGCTGGCCAGGCTGAGGATCCGAAGCTGGTGAGGATTCGGGAGATGGTGGAAGCCGGTCTGCGGACTGACTTTTTGATTCATGAGGATGGCTCGCTGAGGTTTGGAGCCAGGTTGTGTGTGCCTGCTGGGGATATCAGAGAGGAGCTGATGGTGGAGGCACACAGTTCGCCGTATTCTGTGCATCCTGGTGGCACCAAGATGTACCAGGATCTTCGTCTGAATTATTGGTGGCATGGTATGAAGAGGAGCATGGCTCGGAGTGTAGCCAAGTGCTTGGTTTGCCAGCAAGTGAAGGCGGAGCATCAGCGTTCGGCCGGGTTGCTACAACCGCTTTCGATTCCGGAGTGGAAGTGGCAACACATCACTATGGATTTCGTGACTGGACTACCTCGGAGTCCGAAGCAGAATGACGCGATTTGGGTGATCGTAGATCGATTGACCAAATCTGCGCACTTTATTCCGTTCCGAGTGGGACAGTCCACTGAGGCGCTAGCGAGGAGATATATGGAGGTGAAATTCTTTTACTCTCCGTTTTATTTCCTCTTCCTATTTTAGATAGTGATGTAACGTGAATCGTGCAGGAGGTTGTGCGACTTCACGGAGTCCCCGTGAGTATCGTGTCTGACAGAGACACGAGGTTCACATCTCAGTTCTGGCAGAGTTTGCAGAAGAGTTTGGGTACGCGTCTGAGTTTCAGCACG
This sequence comes from Scilla litardierei, assembly GCA_030789695.1. Taxonomy (NCBI): domain Eukaryota; kingdom Viridiplantae; phylum Streptophyta; class Magnoliopsida; order Asparagales; family Asparagaceae; genus Scilla; species Scilla litardierei. The sequence continues at coordinate 83,196,870 of CM061139.1, forward strand.
GCGTACCATCCGCAGACGGATGGCCAGTCCGAGAGGACAATTCAGATTATGGAAGACATGCTGAGGGCGTGCATGTTGGATTTCAAGGGTTCGTGGGAGGACCATCTACATCTGGTAGAGTTTTCCTACAACAACAGCTTCCAGGCGAGTATTGGCATGGCGCCATTCGCCGCTCTTTATGGGAGGAAATGTCGATCGCCATTGAGTTGGGATGACGTTGGAGATCGGGAGTTGTTGGGACCTGAGATGATCGTGGAGGCCGTGGAGATCGTCAGGAATATTCGGGAGAGGTTGAGAATTGCTCAGGACCGTTTTAAGCATTGGGCGGATGCTAAACGTCGTCCTTTGGAGTTTCAGCCGGGCGACCATGTGTTCTTGAAGATTTCCCCGAATCGTGGTGTGATTCGTTTTGGGAAGCGTGGGAAGTTGAGCCCGCGATACATTGGACCATTTGACGTTTTGGAGAGGGTTGGCGAGGTAGCATATCGCTTGGCTTTGCCGCCGTCTTTGGAAGGAGTTCACAATGTTTTCCATGTGTCGCAGCTTCGTCGATACATTAGCGATCCATCTCATGCCGTGGATTTCTCGGAGATCGTCGTTCGCCCAAATTTGACGTATGACCAGTATCCGGTGCAGATTCTGGACAGGCGTCAGAAGTCACTTCGAAACAAGGTCGTCGATCTTGTTAGAGTGATGTGGCGGCACGGTTCGTCGGGAGAGTCTACTTGGGAGAGAGAAGATGAGATGCGAGAGCGCTACCCACTTTTGTTTCCAGACTCGTGAGTATACGGAAATTCCGAGGACGGAATTTTTCTTAAGTTGGGGAGGATGTAACGACTGGTTTCCTTGTATCTGAATTTATTATAATATAATATATGTTTTGGTGGGTTTTCTCCTCTTGTGTGGTTTTCGTCTCCGTAACTTTCATTTTCGATCGATTCGTCGTATTTTCTCGATTCTTCCTTAGGATCGTCGATTTCGAAGTACGTCGTTTGTGACGGACTTCATAACGGTCGTATCTAACTATTAGATCAAGCCTAGGAGTCTTAGGAATCGATCCCGGGGCCCCGCGCTCCGTATCGGTACTTTTCTGTGCTCATTAGCCGGTGTAAGAAGGGCCACCGACCGACTAGATGACGATCCAGTCGGTCGGCAATCCTTCTTGGACCGACTAGTTAGCTTTCTAAATTTCTCAGGAGTTACTGTTTATCGTTAGTCGGTCTAAGAACGTTGGTTGACCGACTAGGTTGCAAACTAGTCGGTCAGCAATGCTTCTTGAACCGACTAACTCATCATCTTATTTTTGTATCAGTTACTGTTTACTCTTAGTCGGTCTAAGAACGTTCATCGACCGACTAGATGCTAAACTAGTCGGTCAGTACTTGTTCATGGACCGACTAACTCTAGAATCCTATTTTCGTTCAGGAGTTACTGTTTGCACTTAGTCGGTCTGCGTTGGTCGACCGACCGACTAGTTGCCAAACTAGTCGGTCAGTGGTTGCTCTTTGACCGACTAACCAGTGTTAAAACCCTAATTTCTGGGCAGCCGCCAGCCTAGCCTATTTAAACCCAACCCATTCGACTTCTTCTTCTCCAACACGACCCAAAACCCTAAAAAACTTCCCCCTTCAGCCCCCATCTTCCTCCAAGCTCCATTTCTTCATTCCAAGCCCTAAAACCTTCATCCAATCCATCCATCTACTCTATCTACCCCTCATCTTCCCCAAATCTCCATCAAAACCCATCAAAATCCATCAAATCCCCCTAAACCCTAGTTTCTCCAAACTTCCCCAATCATTTCCAGATCTGGTCCTAGGGTTCCCCGGAGTGTTTCTTCCGCCTCCTCTCGGTAAGAAATCGTTCTACCGTTGTTTTCATAACTTATTTATAATTTTTGTGAAACCCTAATTAATTTCATGTGTTTGATGTTTGTCTCCCCCAAAACAGCGATTTCCCCGTAGATTAGCATCCGTGTGACGAAGTGGTCGTCATCCCCGGTGCTAGGCAAGTGAAACTTGCCACTTAGGGTTTAGGCCATGTTTTAGGCCATTTTCTTGTTATAGGCGTAAAAGAGGCTAGGCGACGAAATGATACTCGCCTAGGCGTAAATTGGGGAACTAGCTTGACAACGAAGCTAGTTCCGACATTTAGCATGTTGCACGATAACCATGTCATGTTTACTTTCCATTAACGGTACGCAAATTAAATGTCATGTCATTGCATTCTTTAAGTGTTTATGTGATTGTGTAGCTTTGCTACAAATGCTTGTGTTCCTGGCTCGTGTTCCAGAAGCGGGCCATGTGTTGGTTGATAGCCAATGCCCGAATTGCGTGTTTTCGGCTAGGTGCACCCCTACGCCAAATGTTTAAGAATGCGAGCTCATTGTGCGGGGCAACCCCAGGCTCACTAGCTGAGTTCATTGTGCGGGGACCCTGGCTCCATTACGTGTGGGTATAGGGGGGTGAGGGTTAAGCGGCCATTCAACTGGGAGTCTGTTTGATCAACAACTGCAGTTGTAAGGCGTAAACTCTTTGGGGTGGGGTAGTGTTTGGGGCCGATCGGACTGACATGCTAGCCATTCAGCGAAGGGGGCAAACATCTACAAAACAACCGTGAAATGTGAATCGTGTTTAGTGCCGATCGGTCTGAATGTTTACCATTCAGCGAAGGGCGTAAACACCAACAATGTGAATTGATCGAGATTGATAGTAGAGTGGCTACTCTTGTCTTGTCTTGTCTTGTCCCGATGATTGTTCTCTTGTACAACTGTCTTGCCATGTTTTAAATTGTGCACCCATGTTATAACTGCCATGCCATGCATCATACTAAACTGCTAGGTTGCTAGTTGCCTTACTTTCAGTTTCCTTGCCCAAGTCTTTTAGACTTGCTGACATGTGCCCCTTTACTCTTTTGGGTGACACATGTTAGATCCTGAGCCCGAGTACCTCGTTGAGGATGAGGTGTTTGCTGACGCCGAGCCCGAGCTTGTGTTTGACGGGGAGTACGTGGACACTGGGGACCAGTCCTAGTGTCTTCGTTGTGTTTTACTTTTGTTAGACAGTTGTTTTGTTATCGGTGCGTGGCACCTATACCTTGTTTTGTTGTTGTCGTTTCTTTTGTTGGCTTTGTTCTGGGCCTTTAGACTCTTTTCTTTTAGCCTGGTGGCTTTTCTGGATGTTGAACTTATTTTGATGTTGGACAATTTGTGAGATGTGGAATTTTATTTCAGTCTCTCCTTGTGTTATTATTGTTATTCTGTTGTGGTTACAGGGACCTGTTTATGTATTGTGGACGCTTATCGGGTTTGGGGCTTCACAGCTCCACTCCCGTGCGGACCTTTTCACGTCTCGCCTCCATTTCAGGGAAGCGGGTCGTGACATTCTCCCCTCCCCCACTCCAAGAGCACTCGACCCTCTCTCTTTCTCTTCCCCGTTCAAAACGAAGCAAGCCCCTTCGCCCATGCCCTCTCTCCTCCCTCTTCCGCCTGCACTCAGCCTCACCGTGTGCCACGCCCTGCTCCGAGCTCCGCCTTCAAATAAAGGGTAAGGTTTATGGCTGAAAGTTAGGCAAGTTTTGGGGTCAAGGTTGGGACCAACCCAACACTCGATGTAAGCCCATTTCAAGCCTTATGCTTTAAGAAGCAAATATAATATATATCGGGCTAATACATGTAAATGTTATGAATGATATTATGTAGGCATATCTTAGATCCTGCGACGACCCGTATTCATCAGTATGCGTATATTTGTATTCGACGTATTTTCATATATTAAAAGTATTTTATAATGGTTTGTCAAGATTTTTATACCAAAAATGATTTCAAATAGCTTATATGAAAATATTTTGGTATCATCACACTAGTTATAACATGTATTCGTAAGTTTCATTATCGTTAAAAAGTTTAAAAAGTTTATATAATATTTTCTACTTAATTATTACTAATATACGTGAATCAATAAATTTTCTATATAAACATTACCAAAACGATTTCAAACTTCTACAGCATGATCCTAGGGTCGATTAGCACTCCCCATTTTATTTTCGTAATTTCTGAAGTCAAATCGACCTAGAACCTGTAAACCCGCATCCCAAACTTTTTGGCCCAAAACTCGTATCTCCGTAACTCAAACCCTGAAATGGACCTCGTATTCACGATCCTCACGACGATATGAACCCGTTGCTATGTTTTCGTAATTTTTCGGAGTCGTACGCGAAAACGGCATAGTATTACGTCATTTTTTACTAATTACAATCGCTAATGACGTTTTTACTATTACTAATTACCCAATTACTCCTACTTTTACCCCTAACCCCACTCAATTAATACCCGAACCCACCTATTTAACGCACCCCACTATAGTTGGCAGATTCAACTATACTCATTATTACTACTACTACTACTACTACTATCATCTATCTATATCAATTTAAAACCTATAAATAAACTAACCCTCATCTATACCAAACCGATGCAAACACAGTTTCCTCTCCCTCACCTAGACCCGAACACTGGCGAACCCACGCTTCTCCCCTCCCCCACTCCAAGAGCACTCGACCCTCTCTATTCCCCTTTCAAAACGAAGCAAGCCCCTTCGCCCATGCCTTCTCTCCTCCCTCTTCCGCTCGCACTCAGCCTCGCCGTGTGCTCCGCCCCCCTCCGAGCTCCGCCTTCAAATAAAAGGTAAGGTTTACGGCTGAAAGTTAGGCAAGTTTTGGGGTCAAGGTGGGACCAACCCAAAACTCGATGTAAGCCCATTTCAAGCCTTATGCTTTAAGAAGCAAATATAATATATATCGGGCTAATACATGTAAATGATATTATGTAGGCCTATCTTAGATCCTGTGACGACCCGTATTCATCAGTACGCGTATATTTGTATTCGACGTATTTTCATATATTAAAAATATTTTATAATGGTTTATCAGGAGCTTTATACCAAAAATGATTTCAAATATCTTATATGAAAATATTTTGGTATCATCATACTAGTTATAACATGTATTCGTAAGTTTCATTGTCGTCAAAAAGTTTAAAAAGTTTATATAATATTTTCTACTTAATTATTACTAATATAAGCGTATCAATTAATTTTATATATAAACATTATCAAAACAAGTTCAAACTTCTACAGCATGATCCTAGGGTCGATTAGCACTCCCCATTTTATTTTCATAATTTCTAAAGTCAAATCGACCTAGAACCCGCAAACCCGCATCCCAAACGTTTTGGCCCAAAACTTGTATCTCCGTAGCTCAAACCCTGAAATGGACCTTGTATTCGCAATCCTCGCGACGATACGAACCCGTGGTTATGTTTTCGTAATTTTTCGGAGTCGTATGCAAAAACGACATAGTATTACGTCATTTTTACTAATTACAATCTCTTATGACGTTTTTACTATTGCTAATTACCCAATATCTCTTACTTTTACCCCCTAACCCCACTTAATTAATACCCTAACCCACCTATTTAACCCACCCCACTATAGTTGGCAGATCCAACTATACTCATTACTACTACTACTACTATCTATATCATTTTAAAACCTATAAATAAACTAACCGTCATCACCCTCATCTATACCAAACCAATGCAAAAACAGTTTCCTCTCCCTCAATTAGACCCAAACACTGGCGAACCCACGCTTCTCCCCTCCCCCACTCCAAGAGCACTCAACCCTCTCTCTCTTTACCGTTCAAAACGAAGCAAGCCCCTTCGCCCATGCCCTCTCTCCTCCCTCTTCCACCCACACTCAGCCTCGCCATGTGCCCTGCCCCACTCTGAGCTCCACCTTCACTGCACCCTGACACACGCCCTCCTCCTCCTTTAGGGCACCGTCGCAGCTCCCCCATTGCACCCAGCAACGCCCCATTGCCTCCCTACGCCAGCGCCACCGTCTGCCTGCTCCGAAAGCAGCCCACCCTGCATCCAACACCGTCAAGCGCGCCACCCCTCCCTCTTCTCCGATCGACTTTCGAGCTCCCCTCTCACATGTCTCTGACATCGAACCACAACCCCGCCTTGCAGCGACGCCACCACCTCACGTTGACGTGCCCTCCTCCCCGACGACCTCTCCTCGACCTTGCTACCCTTCCACCGCTCTGACGAGGCCAACATCGCCCTCTGCCGTCGTGAAACGGCAGCCAAATCCACTAAGACCCCAGCTGCAATAGCAGCTTTGCCCGCCACCACTTATCACGCTCCCGTCGCCGCTCGTCGACGCTACTATCGTGGACACCGCCTCTGCCTCCGCCGCATCGCGCCGCCACCGTCCTCCGCTCCTCGCTCCGTCGGTGACATCGAGAAGAACCCCCTGCATGCGAAAGATTAGAGTGCAGGTAAGTATATTAAAACATATACGAATACGTATACACATATATATATATGCGTATATTAATAATATTTTGAAAAGGGTTGAGTAGTATTAAATTCATAGTTAATTGTACAGGCCCCAGAAAAATACATGGGAAGGCCCAGAAAATCAGAAACGACGAAACGGATTCATTGGTACTGGTTTCATTGCCAAAAGGTAAGTACATTTCTCGCACTGTATTTTTAAAGATAAAATTTAACATAGCTACTTTCACTTAAAAAATTCGTAACACATGGTTTTCACGTACACTGACACACGAGAAAATTATATGTTGTAGTACTAGTTAATACGGTCGTTTTAACGTTAGAAGAATTCTGACGTATGGTGCTGCAACAGGCGCCCTCCGCAGCTGACCCGCATGCCGACAATCCTTCGCGACATGGGAAGCATCACCACAAACCAGACACTGGCCCAAAAACTTCCGACACTGTTCCTTGATGTGGCCAGGCTTGCCGCAGAAATGGCAAGTCTTCAGAATAGGCCCTCCTGGCCTCTTAAACTGAGCTGGCTGATTAGGCTTGAAACCAGGCCTAACCACCGCCCTGGCCTGCTCCATAGGCCTCTTCCCAGCACCAACAACATGTCCTCTCCTCTGACTCAGGTTCAGCTCCTGCCTCCTGGCAGCGACCAAAACCTTCTGATAAGAGTCCAGATCGGAGGAAGACACAAAACTCTAGAGCTCCAAGGCAAGTCCCTGCAGGAACCTCTGAGCCCTCTCATCAGCATCCTGCACCATCTTCGGTGCGAACCGACTCAGCCTAGTGAACTCTTGGTGGTACTGGTCCACCGTCAAGCTCCCTTGCTTCAGATCAATGAAGCGCTGCAGCATCTCCTTCTTCGCAGCCTTCGGAAAGAATTCCTCATCAAACCTGGACTTAAAGGTAGCCCAAGCTATCGGCTCCACCAGCATCTTCTCTTCCGTATCCTACCAATTCCGAGCATTATCCTTGAGTTGCCTCTTCGCCAAATCAACCCATCCAGCCGGGGTGATCTTAGCCATCTTCAGATTGTCCTCGATGTTCCGAATCCACTCATCGGCAGCCAGAGGATCCTCAGACCCATCAAAATATGCGGGACCCAGCTCCCGAAACTGCTTCGCTCCCGGCTCAGAGCGAGGGGCATCCGAAAGAGCCCGGGCAGCTCGAGCAAGTGGAGCATTCTGGACTTGCAGGAGCACGCCCTGCTGCACTTGCATCATCTGGAACATCATCCGCATCATCTCACCGTTGGTGGGTTCCCGCTCAGGCTCCTCATCATGAGGGAGCGCACCACTACCTCCACCACGGGTGAGTCGCCTTCCTGCCATCTAATGACACAGAAAACGAATCAGATTAGACTCATAGCTTATGACTCGGACGTCGAACTTAGTTTATTGGACATCTAATATTATTATCGTTATTCCGACAATTTGCAGTTACAGAATGACCTGCATGGGCCACCAACAAAACCTGTCACGACCCGCTTCCCTAAAATGGAGGCGAGACGTGAAAAGGTCCGCACGGGAGTGGAGCTGTGAGGCCCCAAACCCGATAAGCGTCAATAAAACGTAAACAGGTCCATGTAACCACAAACGGAGCAACAATAATAATAAAAGGAGAGACAGAAATAAAATTCTCATATCTCATAAATTGTCCAACATGAAAATAAGTTCAACATCCAGAAAAGCCACCAGGCTAAAAGAAAGAGTCTAAGGCCCAGAACAAGGCCAACAAAAGCAACAACGTCACAAAGTATAGGTGCTACGCACCGACAACAAAACAGTAGTCTAAACAAAAGGAAAACACAACGAAGACACTAGGGCTGATCCCCAATGTCCACGTACTCCCTGTCAAACACAAGCTCGGGCTCGGCGTCAGCAAACACCTCGTCCTCAACAAGGTACTCAGGCTCAGGATCTAACATGTGTCACCCAAAAGAGTAAAGGGGCACATGTCAGCAAGTCTAAAAGACTTAGGCAAGGAAACTGAAAGTAAGAAAACTAGCAACCTATCAGTTTTAGTATGCATGACATGGCAGTTATAACATGAGTGCACAATTTAAGACATGGTGAACAGTAAGTACAAGAGAACAAGTATCGGGACAAGACAAGAGTAGCCAAGCTACTAACAATCTCAATCAATTCACTATTCACGTTTCACGTTGTTTTGTAGATGTTTACGCCCTTCAGCTGAATGGTACATCATTCACACTGATCGGCACTTAACACTACCCCACCCCAGAGTTTACGCCTTACAACTGCAGTTGCTGATCGGGCAGACTCCCAATTGAATGGCCGCTTAACCCTTACCCCATCCCATACGTAAACAAGCCAGGGTCCCTGTACATGAGCCCAGCAAGTGAGCCAGGGTTGCCCCGCACGGGAGCTTGTTTCTTAGTTCACAATTCAATATCGAGCGTTGGGGTTAGCAACTCATTATGCTCGCTTCTGGTCACGAGCCAGGAACACAAGTATTGTAGCGATGCTACGTAATCACGGGATCACTTAAAGAATGCAATGACATGACAATTAATTTGCGTACCGTTAATGGAAAGTAAACATGACATGGTAATTGTGCAACATGATATATGTCGGAACTAGCTTCGTTGTCAAGCTAGTTCCTAAATTTGCGCCTAGGCGAGTATCATTTCGTCGCCTAGCCTCTTTTACGCCTACAACAAGCAAGATGGCCTAAAACATGGCCCTAACCCTAAGTGGCAAGTTTCACTTGCCTAGCACCGGGGATGACGATCACGATGGTTCGTCTCGCGGATGCTAATCTACGGGGAAATCGCTGTTATGGGAAAACAATCATCAAAACAACATTCATTCATTAGGGTTTCATAAAAATACAAATAGGTTATGAAAATATCGAGGGATCGATTTCTTACCGAGAGGAGGCGGAAGAAACACTCCAAAGAACCTAAGGATCAGATCTGAAAAAGATTGGAGAAGTTTGGAGAACTAGGGTTTTTGGGGGGATTTTGGGGATTTGGTGAGATTTTGGGGAAGATGAGAGGTAGAATGAGTTGATGGAGGGTTTAGATGATGGATTTAGGGCTTGGAATGAAAGAATAAGGCTTGGAGGAAGATGAGGGCTCAATGGGGGAGAAACTAGGGTTTTGGGTCGAGTGGAGGAAGAAGAAAACGTTTGGGAGGGGTATAAATAGGTTGGGCTGGCGGCTGCCCAGAAATTAGGGTTTTAACACAGATTAGTCGGTCAAAGAGCAACCACTGACCAACTAGTTTGGCAACTAGTCGGTCGGTCGACCAACGCAGACCGACTAAGTGTAAACAGTAACTTCTGAACGAAAATAGGATTTGGATTTAGTCGGTCGATGAACAACTACTGACCGACTAGTTTGACATCTAGTCGGTCGGTGAACGTTCTTAGACCGACTAAGAGTAAACAGTAACTCAACTGTACAGAAGAACCCAGAATTAGTCGGTCTGAGTACAAAACTTAACCGACTAGTTTAACAACTAGTCGGTCGAAAGATGAACTTAGACCGACTAAGAATAAACAGTACTGATACTAAAATTTAGATGATGTGTTAGTCGGTTAAAGAAGCATTGCCGACCGACTAGTTTGCAACCTAGTCGGTCAACCAACGTTCTTAGACCGACTAACGATAAACAGTAACTCCTGAGAAATTTAGAAATCCAACTAGTCGGTCCAAGAAGGATTGCCGACCGACTGGATCGTCATCTAGTCGGTCGGTGCCCCTTCTTACACCGGCTAATAAGCACCAAAAGTTCCGATACGGAGCGCGGAGCTCCGGGATCGATTCCTAAGACTACTAGGCTTGATCTAACAGTAAGATACGACCGTTATGAAGCCCGTCACGAATGAAATACTTCGAAATCGACGATCCTAAGGAAGAAACGAGAAAACACGACGAAACGATCGAAAATGAAAGTCACGGAGACGAAAACCACACATAAGGAGAAAATCCACCAAAACATATATATTATAATATAATAAATCCAGATACATGAAAACCAGTCGTTACATCCTCCCCAACTTAAGAAAAATTCCGTCCTCGGAATTTCCAAACACTCACGTGTCCGGAAACAAAAGTGGGAAACGCTCTCGCATCTCATCCTCATCCTCCCAAGTAGACTCCCCCGGTGAGCCGTGTCGCCACATCACCCTCACAAGATTGACAATCTTGTTCCGAAGCGATTTCTGACGCCTGTCCAGAATCTGCACTGGATGCTGGTCATACGTCAGGTCGGGGCGAACGGTAATCTCCGAAAAATCCACAGCATGAGATGGATCGCTAATGTATCGACGAAGCTACGACACATGGAAAACATTGTGAACTCCTTCCAAAGATGGCGGCAAGGCCAAGCGATACGCTACCTCGCCAACCCTCTCCAAAATGTCAAATGGTCCAATGTATCGCGGGCTCAACTTCCCTCGCTTCCCAAAATGAATCACACCATGATTCGGGGAAATCTTCAAGAACACATGGTCGCCCGGCTGAAACTCTAAAGGACGACGTTTAGCATCCGCCCAATGCTTAAAACGGTCCTGAGCAATCCTCAACCTCTCCCAAATATTCCTGACGATATCCACGGCCTCTATAATCATCTCAGGTCCCAATAACTCCCGATCACCAACGTCATCCCAACTCAATGGCGATCGACATTTCCTCCCATAAAGAGCGGCGAAAGGCGCCATGCCAATACTCACCTGGAAGCTGTTGTTGTAAGAGAACTCTACCAGATGTAGATGGTCCTCCCACGAACCCTTGAAATCCAACATGCACGCCCTCAGCATGTCCTCCAAGATCTGAATCGTCCTCTCGGACTGGTCATCCGTCTGCGGATGGTACGCCGTGCTGAAACTCAGATGCGTACCCAAGCTCTTCTGCAAACTCTGCCAGAACTGAGATGTGAACCTCGTGTCTCTGTCTGACACGATACTCACGGGGACTCCGTGAAGTCGCACGACCTCCTGCACGATTCACGTTACATCACTATCCGAACTAGGAAAAGGAAATAAAACGGAGAGTAAAAGAATTTTACCTCCATATATCTCCTCACTAGCGCCTCAGTGGACTGTCCCACTCGGAATGGAATAAAGTGCGCGGATTTGGTCAATCGATCCACGATCACCCAAATCGTGTCATTCTGCTTCGGACTCCGAGGTAGTCCAGTCACGAAATCCATAGTGATGTGTTTCCATTTCCACTCCAGAATCAGAAGCGGTTGTAGCAACCCGGCCGTACGCTGATGCTCCTCCTTCACCTGCTGGCAAACCAAGCACTTGGCTACACTCCGAGCCACACTTCTCTTCATACAATGCCACCAATAATTCAGGCGAAGATCCTGGTACATCTTGGTGCCACCAGGATGCACAGAATACGGCGAACTGTATGCCTCCACCATCAACTCCTCTCTAATATCCCCAGCTGGCACACACAGCCTGGCTCCAAACCTCAGCGATCCATCCTCATGAATCAAAAAGTCAGTCCGTAGACCGGCTTCCACCTGCTCCCGAATCTTCACCAGCTTCGGATCCTCAGCCTGGCCAGCCTTAATCCGATCCACGATCGTCGACTGCACCTGCATGTACATCAACGAAGAAGCCACCCCAGGAAGAACAATCTCCACGCCAGACTCGCAAAAATCCTGCTGCAATCTCTACTGCGAGGTTAAAATCATCACCGCTGGAAGTCTACTCAAGGCATCCGGAACCACATTCACCTTGCCAGGGTGATACTGCAAATCAATATCATAATCCGCCATAAGCTCCAACCATCGACGCTGTCGCATGTTGAGCTCCTTCTGAGTGAAAATATACTTCAAGCTTTTGTGATCGGTGAAAATCTTCACTTTCTCACTCAGCAGGAAGTGCCTCCAGATCTTGAGCGCAAACACAACGGCAGCCAACTCCAAATCATGCGTCGGGTAATTCTTCTCGTGAACCTTAAGCTGACGAGACGCATACGCCACAACATGTCCGTGCTGATGCAACACACAACCGAGACCCTTGCCAGAAGCATCGCAAAAGATCTCAAATCCACCACTGCGATCAGGCACAACAAGAATAGGGGCCGTCGTCAGCCTCTCCTTCAGAATACCAAAAGCACTCTCACAATCACCCGACCAAACAAAAGGTACATCCTTCCGTGTCAACCTGGTCATCGGCTCAGCAATACGAGAAAATTCCTTAATGAATCGCCGATAATATCCCGCCAAACCAAGGAAACTCCGTATCTCAGATGCAGACGACGGAACATGCCACTCTCTGATGGCCTCGATCTTCTCGGGATCCACTGAAATACCATCTCCAGTCACCACATGCCCGAGAAAAGCAACTCTGTCCAGCCAAAACTCGCACTTCGAAAACTTAGCATACAAACGGTGCTTCCTCAAGATCTCCAATACCGTCCTCAAGTGCGAGGCATGCTCTTCCTCCGACTTCGAGTAGATCAGAATTTCGTCAATAAAGATAACGACAAACTTATCCAAAAAGTCGTAGAAAATCAGGTTCATCAGATTCATGAAAACTGCGGGCATGTTAGTTACGTCGAAAGGCATAACCACAAACTCATAGTGTCCATACTTCGTCCTGAACGCTGTCTTCGGAACATCTCCCTTCTTCACCTTCAACTGATGGTAACCACTCCTCAAATCCAATTTAGAAAACACCCTCGAACCTCCAAGCTGATCAAAAATATCATCGATGCGAGGCAACAGGTATTTATTCTTAATGGTCACCGCATTCAACTCCCGATAGTCCACGCACATGCGACGCGAACCATCCTTCTTCTTCACCAGCAACACCGGTGCTCCCCACGGGGACACACTAGGATTAATATAACCCTTATGCAAAAGATCATCCAACTGCTTCCGCAACTCTTCCAATTCTGCAGGTGCCATACGATACGGCGCCTTCGAAATCAGCTGCGTTCCCGGAACAAGATCGATAGAAAATTCTAAAGCTCGATCTGGTGGCAAACCAGACATCTCCTCGGGGAAGACGTCACCAAAATCATGCGCCACAGCTGGCCACTCCAGCCCCATCTGCATAGCCACATCCTCCACCGGCCTGGCCCGAAATCTGACAGGACCAAGCGAACTGCTACCACGACTGAACTCAAATACTGAATGTCCGGGAATCTCGAACACCACCTTCTTCCTTCGATAGTCGATCGTAGCATAGAAGCTCGCAAGCCAGTCCATCCCAAGAACTGCATCATAGTTGATGACGTCGTGGACAATGAAATCAGCGAAAAGCTCATGTCCACAGACCACCAACGAGCAAGAATTGCAACCACGATGCACCGAGACCACGCCATTCCCTGTAACGATATTCCAACTCTTGGGAAGAGGGGACGTCGACAAGGAATGCCTCTCCACGAAGCTCCGAGAAATAATGCACATCGATGCACCAGAGTCAAAAAGGACTCGTGCAGGAAATGTGCAAACCAAAACCACACCTAACAAGCAATTAACAATCAAACCCTAGTCTAGCAAACAACCATGTTCAAGCAAACAACACAATCTATCATTCAAAACCAACTAGGAAAGTAATAGCTAGATTAAGGATTACCTGCGATAACCTCATCCACAGCCTCGCTCTCCACATCGGTCATCAGAAAAGCCTGCCTCCTCGGCGGAACAGCATGCTGAAAAGCCTGCCTCTGTGGAACAAGAGCTGCTCCACGACCAGCAGGAACAGACGCTCGCTGCTGCATTGGCTGTGCTGCAACAGGCGCCCTCCGCAGCTGACCCGCATGCCGACAATCCTTCGCGACATGGGAAGCATCACCACAAACCAGACACTGGCCCAAAAACTTCCAACACTGTTCCTTGATGTGGCCAGGCTTGCCGCAGAAATGGCAAGTCTTCAGAATAGGCCCTCCTGGCCTCTTAAACTGAGCTGGCTGATTAGGCTTGAAACCAGGCCTAACCACCGCCCTGGCCTGCTCCATAGGCCTCTTCCCAGCACCAACAACATGTCCTCTCCTCTGACTCAGGTTCAGCTCCTGCCTCCTGGCAGCGACCAAAACCTTCTGATAAAAGTCCAGATCGGAGGAAGACACAAAACTCTGGAGCTCCAAGGCAAGTCCTTGCAGGAACCTCTGAGCCCTCTCATCAGCATCCTGCACCATCTTCGGTGCGAACCGACTCAGCCTAGTGAACTCTTGGTGGTACTGGTCCACCGTCAAGCTCCCTTGCTTCAGATCAATGAAGCGCTGCATCATCTCCTTCTTCGTAGCCTTCGAAAAGAATTCCTCATCAAACCTGGACTTAAAGGTAGCCCAAGCTATCGGCTCCACCAGCATCTTCTCTTCCGCATCGCACCAATTCCGAGCATTATCCTTGAGTTGCCTCTTCGCCAAATCAACCCATCCAGCCGGGGTGATCTTGGCCATCTTCAGATTGTCCTCGATGTTCCGAATCCACTCATCGGCAGCCAGAAGACCCTCAGACCCATCAAAATATGCGGGACCCAGCTCCCGAAACTGCTTCGCTCCCGGCTCAGAGCGAGGGGCATCCGAAAGAGCCCGGGCAGCTCGAGCAAGTGGAGCATTCTGGACTTGCAGGAGCACGCCCTGCTGCATTTGCATCATCTGGAGCATCATCCGCATCATCTCACCGTTGGTGGGTTCCCGCTCAGGCTCCTCATCATGAGGGAGCGCACCACTACCTCCACCACGGGTGAATCGCCTTCCTGCCATCTAATGACACAGAAAACGAATCAGATTAGACTCATAGCTTATGACTCGGACGTCGAACTTAGTTTATTGGACATCTAATATTATTATCGTTATTCCGATAATTCGCAGTTACAGAATGACCTGCATGGGCCACCAACAAAACCTGTCACGACCCGCTTCCCTAAAATGGAGGCGAGACGTGAAAAGGTCCGCACGGGAGTGGAGCTGTGAGGCCCCAAACCCGATAAGCGTCAATAAAACGTAAACAGGTCCCTGTAACCACAAACGGAGCAACAATAATAATAAAAGGAGAGACAGAAATAAAATTCTCATATCTCATAAATTGTCCAACATGAAAATAAGTTCAACATCCAGAAAAGCCACCGGGCTAAAAGAAAGAGTCTAAGGCCTAGAACAAGGCCAACAAAAGCAACAACGTCACAAAGTATAGGTGCTACGCACCGACAACAAAACAGCAGTCTAAACAAAAGGAAAACACAACGAAGACACTAGGGCTGGTCCCCAATGTCCACGTACTCCCCGTCAAACACAAGCTCGGGCTCGGCGTCAGCAAACATCTCGTCCTCAACAGGGTACTCAGGCTCAGGATCTAACATGTGTCACCCAAAAGAGTAAAGGGGCACATGTCAGCAAGTGTAAAAGACTTGGGCAAGGAAACTGAAAGTAAGAAAACTAGCAACCTATCAGTTTTAGTATGCATGACATGGCAGTTATAACATGAGTGCACAATTTAAGACATGGTGAACAGTAAGTACAAGAGAACAAGTATCGGGACAAGACAAGAGTAGCCAAGCTACTAACAATCTCAATCAATTCACTATTCACGTTTCACATTGTTTTGTAGATGTTTACACCCTTCAGCTGAATGGTACATCATTCACACTGATCGGTACTAAACACTACCCCACCCCAGAGTTTACGCCTTACAACTGCAGTTGCTGATCGGGCAGACTCCCAGTTGAATGGCCGCTTAACCCTTACCCCATCCCATACGTAAACAAGCCAGGGTCCCTGTACATGAGCCCAGCAAGTGAGCCAGGGTTGCCCCGCACGGGAGCTTGTTTCTTAGTTCACAATTCAATATCGAGCGTTGGGGTTAGCAACTCATTATGCTCGCTTCTGGTCACGAGCCAGGAACACAAGTATTGTAGCGATGCTATGCAATCACGGGATCACTTAAAGAATGCAATGACATGACAATTAATTTGCGTACCGTTAATGGAAAGTAAACATGACATGGTAATTGTGCAACATGATATATGTCGGAACTAGCTTCGTTGTCAAGCTAGTTCCTAAATTTGCGCCTAGGCGAGTATCATTTCGTCGCCTAGCCTCTTTTACGCCTACAACAAGTAAGATGGCCTAAAACATGGCCCTAACCCTAAGTGGCAAGTTTCACTTGCCTAGCACCGGGGATGACGATCACGATGGTTCGTCTCGCGGATGCTAATCTACGGGGAAATCGCTGTTATGGGAAAACAATCATCAAAACAACATTCATTCATTAGGGTTTCATAAAAATACAAATAGGTTATGAAAACATCAAGGGATCGATTTCTTACCGAGAGGAGGCGAAATAAATACTCCGGAGAACCTAAGGATCAGATCTGGAAAAGATTGGAGAAGTTTGGAGAACTAGGGTTTTTGGGGGATTTTGGGGATTTGGTGAGATTTTGGGGAAGATGAGAGGTAGAATGAGTTGATGGAGGGTTTAGATGATGGATTTAGGGCTTGGAATGAAAGAATAAGGCTTGGAGGAAGATGAGGGCTCAATGGGGGAGAAACTAGGGTTTTGGGTCGAGTGGAGGAAGAAGAAAACGTTTGGGAGGGGTATAAATAGGTTGGGCTGGCGGCTGTCCAGAAATTAGGGGTTTAACACAGATTAGTCGGTCAAAGAGCAACCACTGACCGACTAGTTTGGCAACTAGTCGGTCGGTCGACCAACGCAGACCGACTAAGTGTAAACAGTAACTTCTGAACGAAAATAGGATTTGGATTTAGTCGGTCGATGAACAACTACTGACCGACTAGTTTGACATCTAGTCGGTCGGTGAACGTTCTTAGACCGACTAAGAGTAAACAGTAACTCAACTGTACAAAAGAACACAGAATTAGTCGGTCTGAGTACAAAACTTAACCGACTAGTTTAACAACTAGTCGGTCGAAAGATGAACTTAGACCGACTAAGAATAAACAGTACTGATACTAAAATTTAGATGATGTGTTAGTCGGTTAAAGAAGCATTGCCGACCGACTAGTTTGCAACCTAGTCGGTCAACCAACGTTCTTAGACCGACTAACGATAAACAGTAACTCCTGAGAAATTTAGAAAGCCAACTAGTCGGTCCAAGAAGGATTGCCGACCGACTGGATCGTCATCTAGTCGGTCGGTGCCCCTTCTTACACCGGCTAATAAGCACCAAAAGTTCCGATACGGAGCGCGGAGCTCCGGGATCGATTCCTAAGACTCCTAGGCTTGATCTAACAGTAAGATACGACCGTTATAAAGCCCGTCACGAATGACATACTTCGAAATCGATGATCCTAAGGAAGAAACGAGAAAACACGACGAAACGATCGAAAATGAAAGTCACGGAGACGAAAACCACACATGAGGAGAAAATCCACCAAAACATATATATTATAATATAATAAATCCAGATACATGAAAACCAGTCGTTACAAGTTAATACGGTCGTTTTGACCACTTGTTAGAAGAATTCTGACGTATGGTTTGTCCTAGAGAAATCTTTGAAAAATATAATAAAAAATCATTTGGTTTGCCCAAGAGAAATCTATGAAAAATCATTCTATCGTTTTAATTAGTTTTTGGGTCGTATAAATTAAGAAAAAAATCCCCATTAATTATTTTAAGATCTTGAAAGATGTCTACTAGCCTTAGAAAAATATTTCAAACTTATTTATCCTCGTTTGCTTAGTTAAAACTACTTTCCGTGCTCATTTCTGTAAAGTATTGTGCATTCCTATACTTCGATAATTATGTAACTAAATCTCAAAACTTTGTAATTAGTCGAGATTGTGGAATAGACTGATGAGACATCATACACATCTATTATTAATAGATGCCAATAAACTGAATAAACTGAATGGAAGATGGAACTTCAAGCATCCCTGCACCGTGCACCAACTCATTTAACGGGGCTTCCAGGGCTCTCAGGGAAATCCCTCTGGCCACGCGCCGTACTGCTTGGAGGAGGAGATGCAACGGGTGGCTGAGACAACGGTCGGGACATTGAGGCCGACGAAAGCCCACCCAGTCGTAACTTCGGTTGTTGAGAATCCTCCCCCGGTTAGGGGAGGTCTGATCAGCATTCCTGACGACTGGGCCCTTGCAGCTGGGGGATTCAGCCAGTTCCGAGGGGATCCCTCTATGCTGCTCAGGGGCCAAAGGAAGAAGAGAGTGCTCTCCCTCAGGTTTCGAAATGCCCGAGAAGAGGGTGAAAGAGGGAGGTGCTACGTGCTGACCCTAGACCCATTACCCATCCTTGGGGAGAGCTCACAGGCTCCGGGTGAGGTTTCCTGACCTTGCCAAGCTGATCGGACTCCCGTCGATCCGGCTCGGATATTGTTGGTGCTCGAGTCCATCCCTGAGATGCTGTCTGGCGAGTTAGCCTTCGCAGACCGCGGTGTAGCCGTTCATCTGGCACAAATTTTGCTCTTCAGAGGGATCCCTCCCTCCTAGAAAAAGTTGGTCCTGAGGACCTAGCGGACTGCATGGTATGACAGAGCCAGCAAGTTGTTCCATTTCCCCCTTTTTTGTCATTCAGCAGTTCTGAGCATTCTCAACACTTTCACTTTGCAGATGTCTTCAATGTCAGTCGAGATACGATGACGTTCAGTGCAGATGGCCGAGGTTAAGGTGGCCTTCGAGCAAGAGCATCAGAGGGCGGAGTCGGCTAAGAAAGTGACTGAGGGGGCTCGCATGGACTACAGTCTGCGCTTCTTCAGGTCGCCAAATTAACGTCGGAGGTGGGGAGGCTGAAAGAAGCATTGACGGCCATCGACATCTCTCGGGTGGCGGTGGCCGTGGAGTCTGCGGAGGAGGCATTATCCCTCTTCTGGAAGGCCCATAGGAATGAAAGGGACGAGATTTGGTTTGAGATTGCTTCCTTGCTGCAAGTGGGCCCTGAGTGTCTCGTCGCTGAAGTTGTGCGGGGCTACGAGGAGATCCTGGCCTCACGGATCACAAACTCCTTCCTATAGGGTTTTCGGGCGTATGACGAGCGGGTTCGATGAATGCTTCCTCGTTCTTCGGCCTACCCCAATCAGCCTATCGAGACAAGGGACATAGGAGGTGTCGAACCGATTGGAGAGACCCCTGCCAAAGTTGTTGCCCCGTAGGCATCGTAGATTGTCTCTTCATCTCCTACCTCTTGTAAAAACCCCTTTTTGATCTAAATAGAATTTTCGTTTTGTTTTATTCTCTTTCCGTGCATTGAACTCCCCTTGTTTTGGTTTGCCCCCTTTCTACGGCTTGTGTCAAAGTCGGCGGGTGGATCGAGTTGAAGGAAGCATTTCTTGGGGGAGGTATTAACCGATCGGGAACGGAGGTTTGATCGATTTGTTAGAGGAGTGGTACCCCCACCTTTCGGCCGATGGAATGGCCGGCCCGCTGAGGGAGTTGCCCCGGTCTTACGGTCGATAAGTGATTGGCCTGCTGAGGAGTTGTCCCCAAGCCTTACGGTCGATCGAGTGATCGGCCTGCAGGGGGAGTTGCCCCTAGCCTTACAGTCGATCGCGTGATCAGCCCGCTGGGAGAGTTGCCTCCAGCCTTACGATCGATAAGTAATCGACCTACTGGGGGAGTTACCCCCTGCCTTACGGTCGATCAGGTCGATCGGCCTGCTGGGAGACCTACCACCAGTCTTACAGTCAATCGAATAATTGGCCTGATATGGGAGTTGTCCCCAGCCTTACGGTCGATAAGTAATCGGCCTGCTGGGGGAGTTATAAGATGCTCATATTTTACACTTTATTTCTGTATTTTTCCATGCCAGAACAATTTCTTGTATCGTGAATTTAACGTTTAAACGACGATTTTACGATGAACTTCACTATTTCTATGTTTCGTTGGATTTCAAGAAATATGGAGCAATCGAAAGTAGTTTGGAGCAATAAGAACATACACACGTGTCAGAGCATCAATCACGATGATATCGAGGAGCTCACGATGCTTGAGGATGAGAAGAACAGGAAGAAAGGCGAGAGAATGGAGAAAGGAGCGAGAAGGAGGAGATTATGAAAGCAGTCAACTCGCCCGAGTGAGATAGCTCACTCGACCGAGTGGCGCTGACATAACCAACTCCAGCTGAAAGAAGAAGAGACAATGTACTCTGCCGAGTGGAATTCCCACTCGACTGAGTGAGAAGCCCACTCGACCGAGTGGATACAAAAATTTATCAAACAGAACAAAGATTTTGGAGGGTTCTGCAGAAGACCCCACTCAACTGAGTGAGAAGCTCACTCGACCGAGTGAGCAGACCACTAAACCGAGTGGCCTGAACAGTACAGAAGGCCAATTTTTCCAGATTTTCCACAGATAAGCCACTCGACCAAGTGACATTTTCACTCGACGGAGTGCACCGTCGGCCCGGTTTCGACTTATGGTTTTTCCAGCCGTCTAGGGGTATCTTTGTCAGGACTTTTTTGGCCGTTTTGAGTTAGTATAAATAGCTAGTTTTGAGAGCTGTCAAAGAGAGATGACATAGCTGTAGTTCTTAGGGAAAATACTTTTGTTCTATCATATTTTCGCGAGAGAATTGAAGTGCAAGATCTTAATTTTCTTATTATTTGGAGCTTGAACATTATTGGTTTCTCTAAACTTTTGCAAGTTCTTATTTTTATGCTATATTTCTTTTTAGATCTGATTTTTATGATGAATTCTCCTGCACTTCTCGGTTCTATTTTTTTATGATGAATCGTGAGTAATCTCCTTGCTCTAGGGCAAAGAGATGAACCCTATGGATTTAAAGTTTGATATGTGAAAATCTAATGAAAACCCATTTGTTAAACTTGTAAAAGGATTGGATTGTGATCGATTTACTACGGATATCTTGGGATTTCCATTGGATCTTGAGAGCTCGAGAGAGGATCTTGACCTATGGGACGCCCTAGATATTCAATTTAGATCTATAATCAAGATTCCCTACAATTTGTGCGCGAGAGCGACCAAAGCTAGCATCTTTATTATATTTCTATAATTATATTCGCTTGTACGACGGTAAAACGAATATGGACCATCACGATCTAGATTCGAACTCATGTTGCGCTAGTGCGAGCTTGAGTAAGAATTGAATAATATTGTCGATCTTATTGCTAGTGGTTTAAACTAGGCTTGCGAGAGAGCGAGGCTCTAGTTTAGATTGCTATAGACTTGCATAGCGCAAGAGCGTGCGTTGGTTCATAACCTAGTTGCGATAAGTTCACCCTAACCCCAGAGTAATGACATGGAGATTCATATTTTACATTGATGCTTAATATCTATAGTGCAGATTCCCAACCCCTAGGCACTTTTATTAATTGAATTCATAAACAACACTTTGCACGACCGTGACACCAATATTTCTTGATTAACGTTTCACCTTTGCCAAGTAATCAATATAGATACCAATAGTTCCTCCCCGTGATTCGATACCCGACCATCACTTAACCGTGTGCTTGAGGTAAAACTACATTGTTTTCTGAGTACGTTCTGGGCCGATCAAGTTTTTGGCGCCGTTGCCGGGGAGGCGACGGTATTCTATATTTTTACTTAGCTATTATTTTTTATTTTATTCCTCTATTTATGCTAACACTTCTTTACAGATTCTCTTTCTCTGTGCATGAACACACGATCAAGGGATACCGACGGAACTATATTATTTTACCCCGAGATCAAGTGCACCACAAGGAACTAAGAGCCGAGAAGAGGCATATTCAAGAGGGAGATAAAATGGCGGAGAAAAATACTACACCAAGAAATGTCAGGTTTATTTCCATCAGAGATAGACTCACCCCAAACAATTCTGCCACTTCGTCTATTCTTATGCCAGAGTTGTCGCCTGACAAGAACTTCGAGCTAAAGATTGGATTAGTTATGCTGATGCAACAGGATCCTTTCCATGAGAATGCGCATGAGAATCTACATTACCCCATACAAATGTTCTTGGCGAAGTGTGTCGCTTTTCAAATTCCTCGCGTACCAACAGACGCCATCTGCATGCGCATTTTTCCCTTCACCCTTAAAGATAAAGCACAATATTGGTTGAAGACGCAAGCAAATGACACATTCACTGCTTGGGATGACCTTGCAAGTGCCTTCGTCAACAAATTCTATCCTCCATCAAAGACCGTCAGAATACGGAATTCTTTGATGTCTTTCAGGCAGGGACCCCATGAATCTTTGTATGAGGCGTGTGAGTGCTTCAAAGCTCTTCAACATCAATGCCCCCACCACAACATCGACGACTAGGAGTTAGTGCATAGCTTTTACAATGGGTTGAAATCAGACACAAAGATGATTATAGATGCCACAGCTAATGGGGTGATATTATCAAAGACTCCCGAGGAGGCCACAACATTACTTGAGAAGATGGCCTCTAACAATCAGCAGTGGGCTGATGAGAGAGGTCAACCATCGTCATCTTTGAAGCCAGCAAGTATATATATGAAGCCAAAGCTGTGGCAGACTTGGCGAGAAAATTTGACTCTCTATCTAGAGTGGTAGAGAGACTTGAGAGGAAGCTGACTTAGCCATTGAGTGCACCAGACACATCAACATCATTTGGACACACAAATGATTGGCAAGGCCAAGTCATGTCCGTAGGAAGCAAAGTACACGAGAAACCTGTGGAGCAGATTCAGTATGTTTCAGATTACAAGCCAGGTTGAACAAATAATGGGTCTTAAGTGAATCCAGCTTGGAAGACTCACCCCAGATTTTCATATGCAAACAGTAATAGAGCATTAACCCATCCTCAGCAACCACAACAAAAACAACAACAAGCTTGCCCACCACCTCAGCAGCAATCCTACAAACCAAGGCCACCAGAGCAACAATTTCAGCAGATGCAACAAGCGGGGCCTTATAGACCCCCAGATACAATCAAGGTTAGAGGCCACAAAACCCATCGTCGGTGCCGCAAAGATCCGAACATGAGACAAGAGTTGATGAATGTATGGCCGAGCAAAAGAAGATAAATGCTAAACTATCGACGGGACAAGATAGCCTCAATACCATAGTGGCACAACTAGCAAAGAAAATCGTATTGCTAAACAAGGCCCAAAACCAATTACCGGCTCAACCGGAGGCAAATCCAAGGAGAAACACCAGCCACATCAATGCGATAATGGCGATGACTACTAGAGGCGGGAAGGACACTACCCCCGTCATGATTCAAACTCGAAGCCTTAATCATGACGCTCAGGTTGAGAAAGAGGAAAACAATGAGGAAGAAATGCCCACGACGACCCTAAATGAAGAGGAAAAATCTGAAGTTGACGAGGCCCAGAATGAGAGAGTATATGTGCCACCGATACCATTCCCACAAAGGTTCGCAAAGGCGAAGTTGGAGAAGAAATTTTCTCGATTTCTGGAGTACTTGAGAGGTATAATCCTAAACATCATGTTCCTAGATGCCATCATCGAAATCACGACATATGCAAAGTTCCTTAAAGACTTGATTACGTCAAGGAAGACACGGTACCAAAGAAATTGAAGGACCCCGAAAGCTTTAGAATTCCATGCACACTTGGCGGAGTCCCCCTACAAAACGCTTTGGTTGATTTGGGTGTAAGCGTGAGTCTCATGCCTCTCACAATGTTTAAAAAGCTGAATACAGGGACCGATCTCAAGCCCACCGACATGAAGATTCAACTCGCCGATGGGCGTATCACTAGCCCAGTGGGGATCGCTGAAAATGTGCCACTACAAATACTGGGAGGACTTTGTGTGCCATGTGACTTTGTCATCATGGACGTGAAGGAAGTTGGAGACACATCTCTTATTCTTGGGCGCCCCTTCTTAGCCACCACCGGAGTCATCGTGGACGTGAGAGAAGGAATGTTGTCACTCAACGTTGGAAATATTGAAGTTAAATTCCAACTCCCGCATGCCATGAAGAATAGATCCTCACTTGAGAAAAACGACTATATGGACCTACTTGAAGAGGTCATTGAGGAAGCTACACTATACGCCATCAACACCTTGCACATGTGTGATTTTGAAGAGGAGCCAAATTCTAAAGATGGCCCTCAAGATGGAGATACCCTGGACCCTCTCACCGAAGAAGAGGAGAACGACAATGATGTCGTAAGGATAAAAGAGCTCTGCAAGCTCTCTTCTAAGATTCAAAGAAAGCACACGCCACCAGTAAAGTCTTCATCACCAC
The DNA here is from genome assembly GCA_030789695.1 of Scilla litardierei. NCBI lineage: Eukaryota > Viridiplantae > Streptophyta > Magnoliopsida > Asparagales > Asparagaceae > Scilla > Scilla litardierei. Next base: position 83,221,309 of record CM061139.1, read on the forward strand.
TGGGAAAGAACATGGAGCATTCTAAAGCCAAGAAGGAAAGCTTGGGGAACTCATCCCCCACCATCATTAGAGAGGAGGCACCCATAAAGGAGTCCAAACAAGAAGAAGTAGAACATCTCAATCCTACCGGCATCCTCACCAATTTTGATACGTGCATCTCCTATGCACCGAACATCACACGGTCAACGTAAATCATAAGGGGTCGAGCTCAAGAAGTTAAACGAGCGCTTATCGGGAGGCAACCCGACATTTCTATCTTACTTTAAGTTGAATTTTAGTTTTCATTTTTGTTTTAGATTCTTATTAGTGTAGTAGATCAAGAGTTTAGGAAAAAAAACTGATAATGGAAAACGTTTTTATTGAAGGAAGAAGGTACAAGGAAGCCAATCAGATGGAGGTTAGCCATGTCAATGGAGAGCAGTGCTAGGGACATACTTAAAAGAGAAAGGAATGAGAAAACTGAAGAAAGAGGAAGAAACAGAAGATGATGAAAAACAGAGAGCCAGGAGCTGAAAAAGACAGCTCACTCGGTTAAGTGAAATTTTCACTCGACCGAGTGATACTCTGATCAGGGAAGACTCAAAAACTCACTCTGTAATTTTATACCACTCAACCGAGTGACTATGTCACTCGATCAAGTGGACCACTGTAGCAGAAAACTAAATTCTATGCTTTGTAAGGCCTCTCCACTCGACCGAGTCATTAGTTCGATCGACCGGGTGACTAATTCTACTCGACCGAGTCAGAGACTGTACCAGAAGACTTAAAAATCCACACTCTGTCCCATCTTCTCACTCGACCGAGTGACTTTTATCACTCGACCGAGTGACTTGACCCACTCGACCGAGTCACTCGACTCAGCTGATGCCCAAAATTTCAAATTTTTAGCTCAACAGGAAACTCGACCGAGTGACCATCGTCACTCGTCCGAGTGACTTAAGTCGGCACAACCCCTATTTAAATCAAAAAAAACCACTCACTCAAGCATCTCCACCAAATCAAGCACCCAGCCTTAATCCTCCTCGTGCCTAAACACCACTCGATCGAGCCCCTTGACACACTCGACCACGGCGACGGCCCCGATCATCGGTGGCCGGCGATCCCCCAACTGAGTCTGACCTCTCTCTTCCCCGTTAGGCCCTATCTTGTTCCCTATCTTCTCATATCCATCCCATAAGCCCAAAATCCAACCCCTAATCCTATTCAACCCTATTAATTCCAATTTCCCATGATCAACCCCAATTATTATATATTCTTAACGCTAATTATGGTGAAGACTACAAAGTTGAAGCTTGGGGGAGCCACCTCACACTCATACGCTTGTTTGGAGTCGCATCGTTACTCGGTACATTCATTCCATATCATATTTCGAGCATTATATTTGTATTTCACATCGTGTGTATCATTTTCATGGTATCTATCGACGCCTCCATGCACCCGTTCTGGTGGTAGGTAGCCCGCTACCAAGAGGAAGAAGACTGGTAGCCCCGGTCCTTCTTCCTCTGGAATGGTGCCTCCACCACGTAGCGACCCCACCCCTGCACTGCCTACACCACCGGTACAGCCCCCATACTGATCGGGATGTATGGGATCACTTCCAGAGATGGTGCACATCTCACAAATTTGAGAGGATCTCCAAACGGCAGATCATACCCACTAGGTTCACCCACATTCCTACACTCGAGTGCCTAGGGGTATTTGAGGGGATGCACCAGCTGTATGACAATGTCAGTTGGGATGATTTCCTATCTGTGTCGGCGAGCACTTACATATGCCCAAGACTCGAGGTCTTGAGTTCTATCCAAAGGACTCCTAAGGGCTACTCATTTAGACTCATAGACCAGGAGTGCGAGATCTCACATGACATGGCCCGTGCATACTTCTATTGGCCCCTTGTCCCAGACACTGATCGAGCTTATGGTCCTTCACACCACACCCCATGTCTTTGCAGCTGATGCATTTTGGGAGATGATCAATGGCATGCCACACTTCGACCCTAGCAGGGCGAAGGCATCTTCCATCGTCCACCCCTGCCTGTAGCATGCATATCGCCTTTTGGTGACCACCATACTAACCAGGCCAGAGGTTGGGATCTTGTCCATGCCCGAGCTGTTCATGCTCTAGGTGATGACCAAGGGGAGAGCCTATGAGGCTGGTGGGGACGCCATAGTCCCTGCCATTTCTATTGATATATCTAGATGGTTTTTCGACCGCATCTTTTTCACGGTCACCTCCACCAAGGCGATATATTGTGGCAGTTTGATCACCCTCCTAGCACCTATCTTCGACATTCAGCTTTCCATTGACATGTGCCGTGCTACAGGCCCCACCTCACTATCTAATTATGTTTTGGCCTACATGCACATAATCCACCCTCACGAACGACGTCATTGGGTCAGGTTACTGGTCCATTCTCTGCAGACTATATCGTGCTTCCAAACCCTATTCGGACCCACGTTGGACCAGCCGGTGGAGAGTAGAGGTTTCCTATGGACCTCCTCATCCCACCTGTATACGTACTAGAGCTCGACGACGAGTAGCAGGAGCACCCTGTCGAGCCTCTTCACTCTGAGATCCACATTCCCGAACCTGTCGATGTATCACTTCCTGAGCCCGACACACCTGTGTTCACTTCTGCTCAAGCTGAGAGCTCCACTTATACACCCGCCTCAGTGAGCACTGTGGCTGTACCCGATCCTGACCATACCATCCCTATGAGTGTTGATTCGATCACGTATATCATTTCTGAGAGTGCTGGCCCATTATTTCCTGAGTGTGATGATCCTTCCTCCTACGCGACCGTAGAGACCCTGATCTCTTCTGATATCTCGACTCCTGGGGTGTCCTTATCTTCAGTTTTCACATCCACCCCATCTGTCGTTGTTCTAGTCTCTATCACCGCCGTCTTTAGCGAGAATGTCGTGGTGTCTGTCACCACATCTGTTGCCACGACCTCTGCTCCTTATTCCACCTCTGTTGATATTCCGATCACTACCTCTGTTGCATCGATCTCTGAGAGCATTCCCGCATCTCAGTCTTGTAGGAATATGGTGCCCTCGAGGCCATTTATTCCTGTGTGAATAGCACAAACATCTTGTTCGAAATAACAGTAAGCTGTTTGGTAATAAATTATCTAAGTTATTTTATAATTAGATATCGACTTAGGTAAAGTCCTGAGACTTTATGCAAGGTCAAACGGGTATCGAGATGAGTATCTCGATCATGGAGAAACGTTTGACCGTCTGTAGCATAAGTCTGAAATGGTTCATGGTCGTAGATGTTTCGAGACAAGGATATCGAAACATCGGATAGACCATTGTGTCTTAGTCTTCACCGTTTAGCGGTGGCGATGATCTCATGATCGCTTGACTTGGCGAAGTCGAAGACGAGACACAGGTGCTCATTAGAATGAGTTCACTGAACGATCCACTAGAGTTATCATATGGTTATATTGACCAATCTGTCAGTGATAACTCTGAGTGATGATAGGATAGTTGGTCTTTTGACTTGAGGTCATTTTGACAGACCTGTGCGTGAACGGTGCCACTTAGATCAACTGACCTAGCTTCGAGGCAAGGCCTGTCGAAAGGTCTTTTGATTGGGTGTCACTTGAAACGTACGAGGCGAGTAATGACCAAGAAAGGATTCGTCTCTCCCGGTCAATGGGAGTTAGTGTCGTAGAGTTAGTTCGGTCTTTAGTAAAAACTCTGCGCAGAGTATGTTGGAAGAAGTCCAACATTTATTGACTAAAGATCGATAAATGTTGCCTGCTCCAGGGCCAAGATTCCGGGTATGTGGTTAAGCATTTTAGTGTAGATTTTAATATTGCTCGGAAGACGTCTTGTTCATACCGTATATGGTACGTATTATTCTAAGTATAAAACACTTGTATTAATATACTTAGATAATATCCATAGACTTAGAGTTAGGTCCTTACATATCTAGATGAGATCTCGATTATGAGTAAGTAAGAGACCGAATAGAAACGTAAGTCTAAAACGGTTCGTGATCATAGATGTGTCGGGCGGGCGCCCGCTGCGTGCAGCGGGCCGCTGCTTGCAGCGGGCGGGTGGCCCGCCATCACTTAGAGTTATTAAATGGTTATGCATTAACTAAACTATCATTAATAACTCTAAGTGATAATAGGTAAGTTGGTCCTTAGGACTTGAGCCAACCAACAGGAGTCAACCACATAATGATGATTCCTGAAGCAGGGACGGCAACCACTGCTCGTGGTCACTGCCGTATAGGGCTTCGAGCCCAACCTGTTGTAAGGGTCAGGCTGTAGGGTCTCACACAGAGTGCCAACGCTTCGTCTAGTAATAGGTAGAAAATAGTTAGGGAGAACATTTGCATTTGATGCAAAAGAAGAGATAATTGCATTTGATGCAATATGGTAATTTAAGCTTAGATAGGGACTATTTTGTATTTGATGCAAAGTCGATTAAATGTGTATTAAATTGTTTAATACAATATTTAATAAAATAAACGCAAGGAAAAGTTCACGGGTAAGACGGGAATGTCCCGGTCTAGACCCAGGTTCGAACAGCGTCCAAATCGGACACCGGATGCTCAAGTTAGAGCCAAAACAGACCCAAAGAATAAAGCCCACAACTTAAACTGCATTTGATGCAGAATTAATTGGGGCAGACGTGGGCCCGGCCCAAAGGCCAGGCCACTACAGCCGCAAAGAAAAGGGGGCGCCACGTGGCGCCCCCCGGTTGGCCGCAGCCAGGCGCTTATGCGCCTGGCAGTAACGCGGGCCCGGGCTTTGCCCGGGCCCGGAACAGTGCGTGCCCGTGCTTTTGCACGGGCACGTCAGCACGCGCACAGAGGCGCGTGCAACGCACGCGCCTCGAGGCGCGTGCAGCGCACGCGCCTCGAGGCGCGTGCGCTGCACGCCGCCTGGCGCAGGCGGGGCCCACAGCTGCCTAGGGCAGCGTGATTCTGCTGGCGGCTGCTGTTTTGCGTTTTGGGTGGCTTTGGGCTGATCTTTGGACACTCAATTGGAGGGTCAAACGAACTCCGATTGACGAACGGTTTTTTCCTATGCGTTCACCGTTGAACACCCGTCGTATTGATAGGTTGTATCAATCTTGAAGCTCAACGGTGAGTGAGTTAAAATTCACGGAAGTTTGCACTTTGTGAAGTGCAAACTAACTTGATTTAATTAACTCTAATTTTTAGTCCCACATCGGAAATTGAGTAGAGGGGAGGGGTCAGCCGCCTATATAAATAGGGGTCTGCCCCCTTCCTCTAAACTCGTCCCAAGCTCTAGATCTGAGCGGCTCTCGTAAATGTTGGAGCACGCTCGGATCTTAGCTTAAATTAAATATTTTCTCTATCTCCCTAAAATTTCTGCCTTACTCCTGCGGGCTCTAGCAAAGCCTCAAAGGAGTTCGGATTCTGGATCCGAAATCTTGGCGGAGGTTTCACTCGCGTGAAACTTTCTTCGGCGGTTGGTTGGCTCGGCGGCACGGGGATTGATCGCCTCGGGATGCGGAGCGGTTCGAGGAGCGGTTCGGGGAGCGGTTCAAAGGAGCGGCTCGGCGTGGGACGGGAGCAGCTCGGAAGACGGCGCGGAACATCTCGCCTGCTCCAGGGCTGAGATTCCGGGTATGTGGTTAAAGTAGTTTATTAGCATTAGTTTAATTTAATCGCAGTAGGCTAGATCCTTCTTGGGATGGTCAGATCCATCCCAAGTCGGCATAGATCTTGGCATAGGGTCTTGGACCTTAGGGCCAAGTTAAAATTGTTTTAACTTGCATGTTAATTTAGTTAACATAGTTTTTCTTCCGCTACTTTTGTTTTCTCTGTCTATGTTCCGTCCGACTTAGGACGGGACTAGAGTTTTTGTGCCCTAAGGGAACGCCCAATTCCCAACAGTGGTATCGGAGCCTAGGTTTGCGTAGCGATCTAGGTACTGCGATTAATTTTAAACTTAAGAATGCTTTTAAATACTTTTAAAATGTTTTTAAAATTATGAGATAAATTTTAAAAATGTTTTAGATGTTCTAAAATTTTTTTTTAATGAAATTTTTGAACATGGAAATTTTTTTTTAATGACGTTTTAAAATTTATGTGATAATTTTAAATCATTAAAAGTTTAAAATTTATTTTGGATGCCTAAAATTTTTATTTGATAAATTTTTAAGCATGAAAGTTTTTTTTAAATAATGTTTTAATTTATGAGATATTTTAAAACTGTTTTAAAAGTTAAAAATTTTTATGCGATAAATCTTTAACATAGCATGCAAATTAGTGATTTTAATATTAAGTTTTTTTTATGAGATTAAAAAAAAAATAAAATAATTTTAAAATCATATTTTAAATTTAAGTGTTAAATTTATGTATGCATGCTAAAAATTGTTTATGCGATAAACTTAGTTTATTTAAATGTTAAATAGTTGTGCACTATCTTTATGCGATAAATTAGTGTAGCTTTATTTTTATGGCTTGTTAATCTTGTCCCTTATTTGATAACACAAGACAACCTCTTAGGTTAGCCATTAAAAATGATTAAAATTTATTACTTGAATTTTAATGACATGCTATGCTTTAATAAATCATTAACAACAATATTAAAGACCTAATTCCTGATTAGGGTAGTCCTTTAAATGAACTTTAAATTCTAATTGTTATAATTAATTTTCATTAAAGGACTTCGCTTCTAGCGTTGTTAATAATTTATTAAAATCCTAATAACGATTAGGGTAGCACGTGAACCTTATAGTTGATAAGGACTTAATAAAAGTTATTAAACAAATCCTAAAAAATTTTGAATTTAAGGATTCAACTAGTTGATAGGATTAATTAGTTGTTAATAAAAGCTGTTTAGTCTATGGCATACATACAAAAATGACAAGCTTCATTCAATGGACCATGATCCAGTCAATGTGCTTGGCTAAGAGTTCTGGGTCAACCCTTGCTAGTCCAAGGGGTAGTGATCCTGGCTTAGTCAATTCCCTGGCTGAGTTCCGCTGGACCGCAATGTCGCGAATCATGATTGTATGACACCCTGGACTATATCTAAGTCAAATACGTTAATGGTCTTTTTCAAGATTAGTCGTAGCCCTCCTTGTTTTAGGGGTTAGCAACTATAGGGCCCGTGTTATAGTTGTTGAGATACACTCAAGCTGTGACATGGCACCCTGTAGAAACCAACTCCTTAAATACATAAGATGAAATCTTGACTAACCCTAACCGTCGTCTCGTACCCCGAGCGCCGGCATAAGTTAAGTCAACGATGTAGTCTGACTTGATGTAAGTCTAAGACCTGACCCAAACCGACGTGTCGTGCATACACCGAGCTGAGGGGAAAGTCAGGCTAGACACGAAAACAAGGGTCCGACTAGACTAGACATGGTGATTTGGATGAGCACACTCATGATCACGAATGGCTAGGGGCAAAAACCGATTAAGAGAGTCATATCCGATATGATCGATGAAGAGTCATCTTCCGATCGCAGAGTCAATCAACTTGTTGAGCTACACTCAAGGTTGTTTAGACTCAAGGTGATTGGAACTCTTACCCATTAATTTTAATTCGATTAAATCGTTCGTTATTAAGTTTTAAAACGTTCGTAAAAATAGTGGGAGGATATAGATAGATAAAAGCCAATCTACCTATATTTAATATTGAACATATGCTAAAACTAGGGCAAGACTATGTTTACCGTAGGAATTAAAATATAATATTTTAATAAGTTAATTGGTCAACAGGTTGATAAATTGAATATCAAAGTTAAATTCTAGTTGATAGAATTAAACTATATTCTCGTTGACAAATTAAATGACCTTCTAAAAGAACAGATTTAAGAAATATGATTTCATTAAGTTCTGTGTCCAACAAATAAATTAACGCTACATGTCACTCGTCTCTATATGAGGCAGCTTGAACATATAGGACATTCAAAGTATGTTTCTCCCTACAACTTGTCGAGCTACCCTCAAGGTTGTATGGACAAACAATTTTCATCCGTAAAGTTCGAAAATTCGATCAAACCGTTTTGAGTCGAATACGAGTGCATGAGCGATGCAAGACTATGTATCCCAACCGGATCTTGAGACAAGCAACTTCTTGAGCTACACTCAAGATTGCAAAGCTCAAGCGTTTGGATACATAAGTTGCTTGCATAGCTATTTATTTATGTTGATATCTAAATGTGATTTAGAAAAGGAAGAAGGCACTTCGGAAAGTCAATTGAGAAAGTTAGTTTAATTTATCATTAGTAGAGGCATAAGTAGGAGGAAATGAAAACGTGACATATTTTAAATGTCACATTTCGGAATAAGTTGTTATACAAAAGACGTTTAACACATTTTGACGAATGTCGTCACATTGCTTCTGAAGTAATGTTTTGTGTTAAGTAATTTGTAAATAACCATATACATATTAAATGTTAATATATAAATACACAAGATTGTAGCAAACTTATATAGTAAAATTAGACTAGGCCGTATCAAGAGATTAAGCTTCACAAGTCACATAAAGAGGGGTCTGACCTCTCGTATTATGAAGACTACGGACACTTGTGAGTCTTAGCCTCTTAGATACAATGGCCAAAACCCATCTGTAAGACAGTGGGAGAATGAGTTGTTGAACTCAGTCTCATACATACTGATGTACCCGAGTCTATTTTTAACAAAATAAGTTATTCGTATATTTTACTAAGACACGTGTTCTTGATGAAACACAAGTCTGATAAAATAAAGAACGAAATGACTAAAGTATTTAAACTGATTCGATTAGATCGAATGGTCAAATACTTAGCCAAATAAAATCTTGTGTAATTAAAAGAAAATGTGATTTTCTCTCAGGTCAAGTCTGTTAACACATCAGAGTGTTAAAAGGTATGAATCACACTTAGTTAGACTTGGTGTGATCCATAAATAAGTGACTCTGAGTTAAGTCCTCCCTCTGGGTTAAGTCCCAGATAGTAATGCCTAGGTTTTGATAATGTTCTATAAGGACATTATCAATAATATATTCAATAAATCAATCGTAAGGAAGTTGTATAATTACTCGAATCTCGTGAGACGGATTGTCGAGTTAGACATCATAACTGATGATGACTTAGTCAAACTTCCAAGATGAAATTCGGAGTAGTAACTCCGATTTAAAACTTGATGCAGGTCCGTGCGCGTAAATAAATTTGAGAATTTAGTTTACGTGCCCAAGGAAAACGTTTCCTCACTTTCTGCAAATAAATCTTTAAGTTAAAAGATTGGTGCAGAAAAGAAAATAGTGAAGTACAATAATGTTGGACGGGAACGGTTTTCATCCTAATTTCTTTAAAACGGATTATGATGAAACCGGTTTCGCCAACAGATGTGTACAGATCTACTCGGACCAAAGCCGATGTAAAACGCTTAAATTGACCACGAAAATTGGAGCGTTCACTTATAAGTTCGTTTTTCTAAATATGATTTAGACGAACCAACTTATATGAATTAGCCAGATAGTTTTCAAGGTCAGTGGGAGCGTGTAAATTACATGCGAGACATCAAAGAGATGGAACATATATTTTGATTAAGTAATCAAAGAGTTTGATACTTTATCAGAAATGGATATGAACCATTTGAAATGACCAATAACTAATTTGAAATTATTATCGTAAGATACGATGAACTGGATAAGATCCAGGGAAATAAAGTATTATAGATTCCGACAGACCAAATGAATTATTTGAATGAGATTCAAAAGGTTGGTCTAACATAAACATAGAAACCCCTTAAGTCTATAGTGTAGACGGTTTTAGCAGATCCACTCACGAAGGCTCTGCCACATGAAGTCGGGAAAACTTATGTGTAAAAACAATATTAGATATCGAGATAAATGGGCCTGAGTGCAAGTGGGAGATGTAGGAATATGGTGCCCTCGAGGCCATTTATTCCTGTGTGAATAGCACAAACATCTTGTTCGAAATAACAGTAAGCTGTTTGGTAATAAATTATCTAAGTTATTTTATAATTAGATATCGACTTAGGTAAAGTCCTGAGACTTTATGCAAGGTCAAACGGGTATCGAGATGAGTATCTCGATCATGGAGAAACGTTTGACCGTCTGTAGCATAAGTCTGAAATGGTTCATGGTCGTAGATGTTTCGAGACAAGGATATCGAAACATCGGATAGACCATTGTGTCTTAGTCTTCACCGTTTAGCGGTGGCGATGATCTCATGATCGCTTGACTTGGCGAAGTCGAAGACGAGACACAGGTGCTCATTAGAATGAGTTCACTGAACGATCCACTAGAGTTATCATATGGTTATATTGACCAATCTGTCAGTGATAACTCTGAGTGATGATAGGATAGTTGGTCTTTTGACTTGAGGTCATTTTGACAGACCTGTGCGTGAACGGTGCCACTTAGATCAACTGACCTAGCTTCGAGGCAAGGCCTGTCGAAAGGTCTTTTGATTGGGTGTCACTTGAAACGTACGAGGCGAGTAATGACCAAGAAAGGATTCGTCTCTCCCGGTCAATGGGAGTTAGTGTCGTAGAGTTAGTTCGGTCTTTAGTAAAAACTCTGCGCAGAGTATGTTGGAAGAAGTCCAACATTTATTGACTAAAGATCGATAAATGTTGCCTGCTCCAGGGCCAAGATTCCGGGTATGTGGTTAAGCATTTTAGTGTAGATTTTAATATTGCTCGGAAGACGTCTTGTTCATACCGTATATGGTACGTATTATTCTAAGTATAAAACACTTGTATTAATATACTTAGATAATATCCATAGACTTAGAGTTAGGTCCTTACATATCTAGATGAGATCTCGATTATGAGTAAGTAAGAGACCGAATAGAAACGTAAGTCTAAAACGGTTCGTGATCATAGATGTGTCGGGCGGGCGCCCGCTGCGTGCAGCGGGCCGCTGCTTGCAGCGGGCGGGTGGCCCGCCATCACTTAGAGTTATTAAATGGTTATGCATTAACTAAACTATCATTAATAACTCTAAGTGATAATAGGTAAGTTGGTCCTTAGGACTTGAGCCAACCAACAGGAGTCAACCACATAATGATGATTCCTGAAGCAGGGACGGCAACCACTGCTCGTGGTCACTGCCGTATAGGGCTTCGAGCCCAACCTGTTGTAAGGGTCAGGCTGTAGGGTCTCACACAGAGTGCCAACGCTTCGTCTAGTAATAGGTAGAAAATAGTTAGGGAGAACATTTGCATTTGATGCAAAAGAAGAGATAATTGCATTTGATGCAATATGGTAATTTAAGCTTAGATAGGGACTATTTTGTATTTGATGCAAAGTCGATTAAATGTGTATTAAATTGTTTAATACAATATTTAATAAAATAAATGCAAGGAAAAGTTCACGGGTAAGACGGGAATGTCCCGGTCTAGACCCAGGTTCGAACAGCGTCCAAATCGGACACCGGATGCTCAAGTTAGAGCCAAAACAGACCCAAAGAATAAAGCCCACAACTTAAACTGCATTTGATGCAGAATTAATTGGGGCAGACGTGGGCCCGGCCCAAAGGCCAGGCCACTACAGCCGCAAAGAAAAGGGGGCGCCATGTGGCGCCCCCCGGTTGGCCGCAGCCAGGCGCTTATGCGCCTGGCAGTAACGCGGGCCCGGGCTTTGCCCGGGCCCGGAACAGTGCGTGCCCGTGCTTTTGCACGGGCACGTCAGCACGCGCACAGAGGCGCGTGCAGCGCACGCGCCTCGAGGCGCGTGCGCTGCACGCCGCCTGGTGCAGGCGGGGCCCACAGCTGCCTAGGGCAGCGTGATTCTGCTGGCGGCTGCTGTTTTGCGTTTTGGGTGGCTTTGGGCTGATCTTTGGACACTCAATTGGAGGGTCAAACGAACTCCGATTGACGAACGGTTTTTTCCTATGCGTTCACCGTTGAACACCCGTCGTATTGATAGGTTGTATCAATCTTGAAGCTCAACGGTGAGTGAGTTAAAATTCACGGAAGTTTGCACTTTGTGAAGTGCAAACTAACTTGATTTAATTAACTCTAATTTTTAGTCCCACATCGGAAATTGAGTAGAGGGGAGGGGTCAGCCGCCTATATAAATAGGGGTCTGCCCCCTTCCTCTAAACTCGTCCCAAGCTCTAGATCTGAGCGGCTCTCGTAAATGTTGGAGCACGCTCGGATCTTAGCTTAAATTAAATATTTTCTCTATCTCCCTAAAATTTCTGCCTTACTCCTGCGGGCTCTAGCAAAGCCTCAAAGGAGTTCGGATTCTGGATCCGAAATCTTGGCGGAGGTTTCACTCGCGTGAAACTTTCTTCGGCGGTTGGTTGGCTCGGCGGCACGGGGATTGATCGCCTCGGGATGCGGAGCGGTTCGAGGAGCGGTTCGGGGAGCGGTTCAAAGGAGCGGCTCGGCGTGGGACGGGAGCAGCTCGGAAGACGGCGCGGAACATCTCGCCTGCTCCAGGGCTGAGATTCCGGGTATGTGGTTAAAGTAGTTTATTAGCATTAGTTTAATTTAATCGCAGTAGGCTAGATCCTTCTTGGGATGGTCAGATCCATCCCAAGTCGGCATAGATCTTGGCATAGGGTCTTGGACCTTAGGGCCAAGTTAAAATTGTTTTAACTTGCATGTTAATTTAGTTAACATAGTTTTTCTTCCGCTACTTTTGTTTTCTCTGTCTATGTTCCGTCCGACTTAGGACGGGACTAGAGTTTTTGTGCCCTAAGGGAACGCCCAATTCCCAACAAGTCTCACCTAGAGGCTGAGCGTTCTGCCGTGAGCTCCGCTCCACACACCCCCCATTGTAGACCCATTAGTTTTGGAGGCCGTGTGAGTCCAGCTTGTACACGTGCACGTCCCTCTACCTCTGCTCCTGAAGACAGAGACTTGTGCCTGCGTGCGATTGAGTCGGCAGTGACGGTACTTAGAGTCTATTTTCGAGCTCTCATGCTGGTTGTCTCTGCTCAGCAAGACCATATTGTCCTTATTCCTGGTATTTAGCATACGCTGAACCAGATCCTACAGCATCTGCAGTAGCATCAGCCACCCCCACCCCCACACCACTCCCACCACAGGGAGGTGAGGGCGATGCACCTGAGTAGGCACTTCACTTGAGTATAGTCATACTTTTGCTCCCATCTCACCCCACCATTTTGCATGCCACCTGTCTTCACTTTTTGTAGGGCACCATAGACTCCATCTTGGGGGTGAGTGTTATATTTCTGACTACCATTTTGCATCCATCCATCATCTTGCATGCTTTCTTTGCACATATCCTTTGCATATACCATCATGTTTTCCATTTATTATTTTCCTTTATTTTCCATTTTCTTTGCATCATACTCGCATCCATACCCTCCCACCCCTATCTTATATGTCCTAGTGCCACACTTTGCACATTGAGGACAATGTGATGTTTAGCTTGGGTGAATGAGTGTACTCACACACTTTTATTTTATTTATTTTCTTTATTTTCCACTTATTTTCACACTTTTTTTATTTTTCTCATGCATCATATGTCCCTTACTTTTGGAGTGCTTGCATATGTATAGTTAGATTTTATTTTATCATTACTTCTTTTACTTTTTTGCTAGAAATGAATTTGCTGTGATGAATATAGCTTGGATTTCGCTTTACTTATATGCCCATCTTTTGCCATGCTATTATTTTCTATTTCTGATATCATTTGCGATATATCTGTTGTGCACTTGAGAAAAAGAACTTCCAAATGAATGAATTTTAACGTTAACTCATCTAAGAATTACTTTATTGTATACTCTTTATAGAAAACACGCCAAGATTCATGCATTGATTGCATTATACTTGGAGTGCTGCTTTCTTATCTTAATATCACTTCTTATTGCATGAATTGGGTTTAAACCTTCAGGTTGAATGAACTGATTGTCATTTGATATGAATAGACTAGTGTACTTTTAGAAATCAAAGTGGGTAGATGACATATTCCTACTGAAGTAGTTATGCACATACAAAGAGTGAACTAGGGGATATGATATATTCTTTCTCCACATATCTTGAATTGTGTTTCTATACATATTATCATTGGTGATTCTCCCCTAAAGTGATTTCTTATTCATGCATCTTTCCTTTAATAAAAAAATTAGCTCCATGATCCTAAAAGCTCAAAAGAAAAATAATATATATGTATGCATCTTTCTATAGAATTTACTTGTGTATAAAAAAGAGAGAAAAAAGAGAAAAAAGAAAAATAAAAAGAAAAAGAGAACTTCATTGTATATACACAATCCCTTGCTTTCTTTTCTTTCAGTTTACTTTCTTTATATGGAGCTACAAAAGTTGGGAAGAGAATTTATATTCCATACTCGATGCCACCATGCTTATAGATAAGTTTGGGGGAGGAAATCCATTGATGTGTGAGAGAGTGATTACTTATATGTGCATGACGACATAAGCTATGTAATCTTTAATACTTAGGGAGATGACTTCCAGTATAACGACATCTATGAATTGAAAAATTGACATGAAATTCATGAAACCATATCTTTCTATTCTTATTGCTTTGAATTGCGTGATATCTCTTATACTCCAAATAGAAGCAGTTAATTGAAA